>JABXWE010018093.1:0-20485 GCA_014611495.1 Limonius californicus | reverse complement strand
ACATGCGAAAACAATTTAACGTTTACGCGATGCACCTTGATAAATGTAGTATGTTTTTGTTTGTTTGTTTTATTTTTTATTTAACGTCGGCCTATTTCTGCTACTATGGCTAACCACCGACGCCAGGGAGCGATCCTACCACACCTGGAAATTTAGCCTGTTTGAGGGTTCTTTTGACGTGCCCAACAACACTTGGACGCGGGGCCTACGATTTTACTTGCTATCCGAGAACAAGGGCCGTTTTAGCGTTTTTTATCGCTCAGAAAAAAACCACCGACCTCGGCGTCCGGATTCGAACCCGGGACAGCTGCGTGAAAGGCATACGGCCAACCTATCCGAGCTACCGGCGCCGGTAGTATATTTTTATTAACAACGAAATCATGATTGTGTGCATATCCAAAGACTCTAGATATGAGTTCGTTGTAATATCTAAACAAATCAGTAAATTACTTTGTGCTTCAATAATTAACGTATTCAAGACACCAGAATTAAAATCAGATGTATCGTGAATATGCTTTAATTTGGCAACATGCAAGCATGAAAGTATTTCTCATTATGCATTAGGAATACCTGTTACAATAGCTTTCCAAAACTTAATAAAGAAGTGACGAAAACATTGCATATTAAGTCTTGGTATAATCGAATAAAATAAAATAAATTAATAATAAACAAAGGAAACAACATTTTAAAGTTAAAGTCAGCTAAATAATCAACACTAGCACGTCCAGGGCCTTAACTGAAGCAAGATATTATTTACACTAAATGTTAGAATAAATTGCCCCCCTCTGCCAAGCAGTAGCACAAGCGGTTGTAAAATCCGGTTCTGGCATTAGCAAGCACTTGTGGGGTAATAGTTGCAATTGCATTCTGAATTTTAATTCGCAGTTCTTCCAGTATGGTAGCTCTGTCTTTTTCAAATCCATAAATTTTCGACTTAATGTAAGGCCACACGAAGTAATCTTGAAGTGTCAAGTCGGGGGATCTAGGCGGCCAATGAATTCTGCTTATGGTTCCAACTACACGATTATGAAATGTATTTGCTAAGTATTCTCGTACCGCTAACGTATTGTGGGCAGGGCAACCATCTTGTTGGAACCAACTTTCATCCAGTCTGATCCCTGAAACTTGACGCAAAGCAGGAATGATTTCGTTTTGGAGCGTGTCAAGATATTTTGAACCATTTAGATTCCCTTCTATAAAAAATGGTTGAATAATGTTATCACCTAATATTCCACTCCACACATTCAACTTTTGTGGATATTGAGATCGATAAATGTAATGCTTGTGAGGATTATTTCGCGACCATACACGACAGACTGATGGATTGTGTCGATCGTTTATTGTAAACGTGCATTCGTCGGTGAATTGAATTTTGCTCAGGAAATTCATGTCATTGTTCTATTATTCCATTATGTTCTCACAAAGTTCCATTCGTCCAATTTGGTCATTTGGGTAAATTTGTTGGGTTTTCGATAGTTTATAGGAACGACATCACTTTTTCTTAAAACTTTTAATACAGTACTATGATGGACGCCAGTATTTTGAACAATATTTCTGGAAGACTGGCGTGGATCTACTTCTACATTAGCACGTATTCTTACTTCTTCGCATTTGTTGGGTGTAACGTTCTTTTATAGTTGACTGCAGAGTTCTTCTAAATTCGGTGTATTGTATTAGTACATGCGATAGGTCGATTTTCGAACGTTACTGCAAGTAAATCTCGAGTTGCACGTAACGAGCTGCCGCATAAAGCCATTTAATAATTTCTACTTTCTCGTGCACTTCATAGACATTTATATCAATATTGCTGTTATTATTTTGGTCTTCAATTGTTCTTAAAAAAAAACGCAAATTCCTTACAACTGTGACAGGCTGCTTTTAAATTAAAGTCATAGTTAATGCTAAGGTGATAAAAATTTAAACCCGTCGGATTTATTTACCTATGACTAATTTTAAAAACGTCAAGATGAATGGATCCAAATGTTTTTTATATCCTATGTTCCTAGTGTAAACGGCCAATTAGTATAGATTTTTGATTGTTTTTGTCAGATGCTTCGGATATCCGGTGTCTTGCATTATTCTCCATAATATACAAATATGTACGGTGTAAAACCCTTTTTGTAAATTCACCAACGCCAAATGAATTTCGGGTTGGTATTCCTTGCATTTTTCTATTATTTGTTTAATCTAAAAGATATTGTCACTGCATGACATTTAACTAAAGGCACTCTGTGACTATAGACCTTGTATGCTGTATTCAGAAAACTAATGCCTCTGCAATTGCCACAGTTACTTCTATCATCTTTTTAAGGCCAATTTTACAGTGGCTATTTGTCATTCTTCTCATTTATCAGATGAAATAATCGTAGCCTGAAAATTAAACATCCATATTTTAACAATTCGGCACTTAGGCCATGTGAACCTATACCTTCCAGTGTTTCTTTTTTTTAAATACTATATCTAGTTCTTGTATAGTGATGGGTTCACTCCAAAATGGTCTTCTTGAGTCTCTTCTGCTTTCTCTTCATCGTCGATGGTGTTTTCTTGGTAGCACAGTAGTTCTATAAACTCATTTATCAATTACTCCGCTTGTATTATATACTCCTTTAAATGTTTCATCTTCTTACTACCTGTTATCGGCCAGATATATCTTATACTAGTTATTAACGAATCGTTCTTAAGTGTCCATGTGCGATTTTCCCACTACGGTTTTGCAGCATTTCTTCTATTCTTGTACTATATTTGCTTGGTTTGTTCTGTATTTATTTATAAATGGATCTCATAAGCTTTCTGTTTCTCTTTTATAGCTTCTGCTATTTCTTTTCGTTTACTAAAGCTAAATCTAAATTCATTTGCGAAGAGATCAGCTTCGGCATTCATTAAAAAACCTTTCGTAAGTCTTCCTAATATTTATGCCACAAGACGATTTTATCAAAATCTATAAGCAGTTATCGGAAATTATATTTCTTTTAAATATCAGATATCTTAGTTAGAATTTTAGTTCACAAGCCTCTGTCGCGTCACCAAATTTATTGCTTCTAAGCGTTATAGACAAATATTTCATGAAAATTTCAAAAACTTTCAGTGAGTCACTTTTACAACTACTTTCTTCTCAAAAATGCACCTACAGTGTACTAAACATCTTAATTATGAATCCAATTAAATTAACGGATTTTTGTTATTGGATTTTACCGTTTTCGAGCTAGAAAGTTCAGCAAAAATATATTCAATACAAATTCACACTCCTGTGTTGTTTCAGCAAAACAAATGAGTGGGCCTACGTAATTACGTTAAAGAATTATTTTTTGTTTGGTTAAACCAAATTTATTTTAGTACGCTTTAGATAGCTCAATCAGAGAAAATTAATGATTCTCTCGGCTTGATTTCCTTCTGAAAGTATCAGCCAAAAACTTTTTCTTCTACTCTTAATCGACTTTCTGATGAGTGGAATTGCTTTGCCTTGGTTTCAGCTTCGGTGATTAATTTTTCACGTAACCGCCCCAATCCATTATCTTTGGAAAGCCGTTACTAAGAATCGCACAAAGTGTTATCAATTGTGTGTATAATTTAACAAATTAACGAGATCTCCACTAAAATAAATCCCACATTGTAATAACACCATACAAAATTTGTCAATCATAATAACAATAATAATATCCTTTAAGTGAGTCAAATCGTAGATACCTAACGATATTTGTAGCATATTTTCCCCAGTGTCCGAACAGCGCTTTCATTCCACGAATGTATGGTTTCTTTCCCAACTTGCGTCATTTTTCATCTTCATAGATGTCAACAAGGGAAGTGCGTCATATTTCAAGATTTTACTAAGTCTACCTGAATTTGATTAATTTTGCAGTATATTTCCATTTGCAATACTTTACGAGTACAGAAACTGTAAAATCTTGATGAAAATTCATTACACCCATTTGTCTTCATTTACTAATTCCTCAATAAGTACTTTAAAGCCTAAATCAACAGATTTATGTATTCCATGGAGATCTCTACGTTGTGACGTCCCTGACACTCAGATTTACAGATAGTTGCGTCCAAGTCATGTCTACAGTCGTTTCACGTAGAACTCCTGTAATAGTGTATTATTACATTACTGCCACAAGCTTACATGCCTATTATTGCAGGGCTACCTAGCATTTCAATTGTAAATGTTTTGCAATAATAATCTAAGTTTTACAAAAAAATACACAAAATATTAAACGGTTTTTTAGTTCGCAGGAAAAGTAACAGTTATTATAAGAAAGTTTTATTTTTTAAACACATTCGATTGCCGATTCATCTAAACAGTATGTAGCTATCATTCTGGATTTTATTCGACCATTTGACTAAATAACAGCAGGTTATTCTTCAAGTTACCTTGAGCTAAATTACCCATTTATACAGGGTGGGACAGTCAAGTTGTCTTCCCTTAAAAGATGCTATTGCATTTTTTTTATAAAGTAGAAATGGATCATAGTTACGTTCTGTCAAGTTGATCTCTTACCGCAGTAATTACAACAGCAATTATTATTAACAGTTTTGCCGATACTTTTGCTAATTGATGGGCACGTCTGGTATTCTAGTTGGTTAACCATGCTCATTTGCTACCGGATTTTGGTATAGTATTTCTTTACAACTATCTCGAAGAACAATTTAGTGGAATGATATCACATCATGGTGGTAGTGGACGCATATGTCCTTTTTCAATCCCATTTCCTCTAAATATATTATTTAAGTAAACCTAACCATCCAACTGTAGTGAGTAGAGCAGCAATTATAGTGGTGACATATTTTTTGTCTTAGATTGAGTTCTGCATCTTCCAACATTTTCAGTAGAATGGTTAAAAATGTACAAGTAACGTTATCCAGTTAAATTATCATGGAAGAAGTGTGTTTCAATGATATTGTTACCTAGTATGCCGCATGAAACGACAATAACAAAAATCTCTTTGAAAATGGGTTACACTTGAGGACAATCTTGTGCGTAGTAACAGTGCGAGTTATGCCTATTCATTTAACCATTGTTGAAAAAAATGGATGCAAAAGAAGTTGATTCTGAAAGAAACTGCAAAATTGCAATCTTCTCTGAGGGTCATATTAATGCATTTTGTGCACCAAAGTAACGATATATGGTTAAAATACATATGCTTTCAGAATTCTTCTGCCGTTCTGCTAATAGGTACCCACATTTATGCTTAGAGCTTTTTACAAGGAGATTCTCAATCAATACCTCGAACACTGTGAGTTCCTTTTCCATGTCGTAATCGTGGACCTACATTTATTGGAATCAGAACTCCATAAAAGATCTGTTTTGAACCCAATTTTTCTTTAACTTTTATGTAACTTCATGTAATACAGACTTCGCAATGTTCATGAATAACACGCTCTTAGAAACTAAGACTGAAAAACCCTTCAAGTGAAAATTAATGTTGTTTTGCTGCTGGCGCAACCAATGAAGTTTTATCTCAACCCTGTTACTCTTTATTGACATTCTATCTACTTACTAACAAGATAGACATACTGTTTGTCAAATCAGTTGTAAATTAGAACACGGATTCCTCAACATTTAAATATTATGATTAGTACTTTATCTCGTTATTGCGTCCTAAGTAAGTCATGAAATTGCTTTGAAAATCAGTTTTCTGTACACCATTACTTAGGGTCCAATTCAAAAACTAGCCTGTATAACTTACAGACATTTTAGAAGAAAGTGCTTATGGCTACCCCATAGATTTTCAGAAACCGACTAAACCTTCCCAATTAACAGAAAATTTTGGAATGATACTCAGCTACTTAGTAGGCGTTCGTTGGCCAATAGAAACATTTAAACCGTTCTGAATAGGAAGAAACCCTAAATTAATCAATTCCTCTACAAGGAACAGTGAATAATTAAAGCAGTTTTCTGATGATAGGGGGCTTCCTAGGACGAAGTCACATGTATTATTGTGAATTTATGGTTAATTCTGTGTAAGATTGGAAACCCTTGAATATAGCTTTACCGAAATATATTAGAACATATTCATTTTTTCAGAGTTAATAGCAATTAGTTTGTTTTATATTACTTCCGCATAATCAATTCTGGGTATTTCTGGTTAACTAAACTCTAAAATTACGAACTACATATCAAGTTTAGCAACCTAAAACATAATATAAATATAAACTTACTACAAATATACACTTAGTTTAAACAAAATCGGATTTATAAAGCCTGTGGGATTATGTATGCAATTCTTGAAAATAATGATAACATGTTTAAGATTTAGGCTTGGGTAGGATACTTCATTTATAAAAATATATAGATGGCAATTATTTAATATTGGTGGATAGTCTGTATTATGAATGGAGTCAATTGTAATAAGAGACTTGTGAATTAGCGGATTGTCTTATTGTTAGTTGAACTGTACAAGGTTTCCATTTCTTCTTTTCTTGATGACATTTTAAGGTTTTCTGAATACATTTGTGTAATACTACTCTGTTATAGTACCTCTATGTTGTTCACTTTACATGTCAGAAAATTGACTTCATAATAAAGCAGAATATTGAATCTGTGCGTTGCTAGAGAAAACTCGTTGCTTTTTGGTTTCTGAATCACCTAGAACTCGTCCATTGTAGAAAAGTGTTTAATTGGTGGCTATCAGGTCTATAGAACTTAAATAAATCCGAATATGTCACCCTTCTTCTATTGAGTAGATAGCATTCTGAAAACCCATCCTGCATATAGCTGTTTCATATGCAATTCTCTGAAAAAAATGTTTTGGACGATATGGTATGCAAAATTGTTGATCTACGATGTTTTAAAATTGTCTACCATATTTAAATTCGCAGCACCATCCTTTAATATATTATAGAACGAAAACGATTTTTCCAAAACATTTTACATACCGATATGAAATTAATCTGGGATTATGCATTTTTTCTTTAAATAGTATATTAAAGACGGCACAGAGCCGCATTAAACATGTTTGAAAGATAAAAGAACAATAAACTGCTCACAGAACAGCTATTAAAGATATACATCTTTATATTCTCATATTTCAATATACGTATTCCTACAAGAACTAATTGCTAAACATGTTTCAGAGAGTATTTCATGACTTTAAACTTTCCATATTTTTATAATCAGCCGGTATGTTAACACTTTATTATTTCAAAAGTGTTCAGATTTTCTATTAATTATTTATTTGATACTGAAATTAGCCTAACATATTAACAAAACTGTATTGTGATCGTTAAACTAACATAATTAATTCCTGTGTCACCATCAAACCCGTTGCAAAACTTCAATTTAAGTCACCAATTAAATTTCAGGATTGACGTCAGTGCGTTTTTAAGCAAATATTTGGCTGATCTTAAAAGTCTCATTAATCTCTTTCAAATGTTGTTTTTCATAGTAGGCTAAAAGTCAAGCGTTGCGTGTGACATAAAAGTTCTCAACATGGCTCAAAGGGCTGGTATTAAATTTTGTTTTAAATTGGATGTAACTCTTAACGCAATATACGAAATGATCGAAGAAGTCTGTTGGGATTACTCTTTATTTCGTCGTCGAGTTTTTGTGGGAAATGTGCGAGTTTGTGGCGATGCAGAGCGATAACGCACTGAACAGGAAACGTTGTTGTAAAAACTTTCCAGTTGATGACTATTGATGGCCCGCTACTGTAGGAATCATTCGGCATTAATAAACAGAAAATCCTTGTAAAATAATAATATCTGTAGAAAGGTATTACTACTCACATCGGTTCCTATGACTCAAATTTTGCAGAAATGAGAATTATGTACATTTGCAAGAAAATATATGTATTAGTAGGTAATTGTAGATAACATAAGGCCATCAAATATTAAATTTATTTGATAATATATCAAAATATGCCAAGACATGAATTCATGAAGTAAATAATACTGAAAATCCCTATATATTTTGTTCTTAAACTTAAGTATTTACTCATAATTCTTTAACATGACTTTATGGATCCATGGCAGATAAAGGCCTCCCTAAGTGATTTCCAGCGTTGTCGATTTATGATTTCTGAATTCTATTGTAATCCGATGTTTTCTTAACATCAATCTTACATAGCCCGCTGGTTTTCCTGTACTCTTTTTCTCAATTTAGACCTCCATCGCATTACCACGTTTGTCTATCTTTTAGAAATGATAAATAGTTATCGAATGCTCTTATTATATGTGCCGCTCGTAACCTCTTCTGTTGAAGCATCTTTCGTATTATACATTGTACCTTCTTGGTTAAGGTCCAAGTTGCAACGATGTAGGTAGGAGCAAAAATAACAACTTGGTGAAAGAGTTTCAATTTTAATCGATCGTATATCTTGATTTTAAAACATTTCGCCAATCTTCTTCTTCTTCTTCGTTCCTGTTGGTCCTCTGGGGATCATATGGTGTCCAAAGGGATGTTTAACTGACAGTTATTAAAAGTAATAAGGTTGTCAACCTTATACCTTTGCTAAAACTTTCACTTGGTTCCAAGACTCATTTCACGCACTAATTTCACTGTTAATATTTCTTTTCCATGTCAGACCTGGTTTTCCCTGTTTTCTTTTGCCTTTGATGTTATATTCCACTGCCTGCTGCGTTACGTCTGTAACCGGTTTTCTTAGCGTGTGTCCAATCCATTTCCAGCGTCGCTTTTTCTCATGATTTCTACCGGTTCCTGTTCAGCTCTTTCCCATAGCTCAGCGTTGGAAATTTGTCCGGCCCATATATTTTGAAGATTCTTCTTAAGGATTTATTATTAAATATCTGCTGTTTTTTGGTTTGTTGCTTATTCAAAGCCCAAGTCTCGGCTCCATACAGAAGCAGACTTATTATATCAGTACTGAAGGTTCGTTTTCTTGAATAATTTATTTGAGGCCCATATTTTACGTAGCATGTTAGAGGCGTTTTGTGCTTTACAAATTCTTGTTTTAACAGCTGCGCGGCATTCTCCGTTTTCGTCAACAATACTACCTAGGCAAATAAACTTTTTCACATTTTGTATTTTACGTTTCTCTTGTACTATTTCTTCCGTATTTTCTGTATTTATTCTTAATATCTTCGTTTTGCCTGCGTTAATTTCTAACCCAACTGTGTTTGCTATGTTCCTCAATATGTTTAACTTTTCCTGCATGTGACTTTTTTTCATATATTACACAAACTCATCTTCATATTCTAAATCTTCCAGTTTGTATCCGAACCTCCACCTTTCTTATTATCTGCAGTTTTCCTCATCACCCAGTCTTTAACTATAAGAAACAACAGGGGTGACAGGATGCATCTCTGTCTAGCTCCCGTTTCAATGACGAATGTTTCCGATCTTGAATTATTATGCTGAAAACATGCACTATAATTTTCATGTAGTATTTTAATTAGTGTAATGTATTTTCTGGGTAAAGCATTTTTTCTTAGTATCTGCCACATTTTTGTTTTATCTATTTTATCAAATGCTTTCTTACAATCAACAAAGCCAAGGTGTATTTCTTTCTGCCACTCGTTACCTTCTTCTAGTATGATCCTACGTGCCTATTAAATCCGAGCAAGATCTTCGCGGTCTGAAGCCTCCTTGATTAGTTCTAAGTAGGTTTTCTATCTCACCTTTCATTCTTTCTAGCATAATTTTTGTTAACATTTTACTTGTGGCATTTAGAATTGTTATGGCCCTCCAATTGTCACTGTTGGTCCTGTCTCCCTTCTTTCATCATCATCAATCAGCCATTTTCTGTGTCCACTGCTGAACATAGGCCTCCCCTAATTGCTGCCATTTAGTCCGGTCTTGAGCTGATCTAATCCAGTTATTTGTAATCCGCTTTATATCGTCCGACCATCTGGTTGGTGGTCTACCTCTACTTCTTTTAACTTCACGTGGTCTCCATTCTAAAATTTTCTTAGTCCACCTACCATCCTTGGATCTGGCTATATGCCTTGCCCATTTCCATTTCGCCATTGATATTCGTTTTAGTATATCACAGAGCCCTGTTTTCTGTCGGATATAAACGTTTCCCTTCCCTTCTTTGGTAACTTAATAATCAATCCTATGGATCATTCTTCCGGTAATTTCTCTTCTACCCAGATCTTATTGATTAAGCAATAAAGTATGTAAACATGTTGGGATGTTGTCTATGCATGCTGCCTTATCATTCTTCAGCTTTTTTATAGGCCTCTGAATTTCTTATTTGAGATTTCACTCGTATTCAAATTTAATTCCTCGGTTTGCTTATCGTCATCTTCGTTATTATCTTCTTCACCCCTCTCTTCCCGTTTCGAATAAATTCCTTTTAAATATTCCAAATATCTCCTGCTCCGATTTGAGTATATTGCCATCGTTACCTTTCATGTGTATTTTCGAGCCTTTCTGACCTGCCATTTTCCACGTTATGTTATATAGTCTTCATATTGTTCAGTCTTGTTGCTTTTTTTGCCTCCTTCATTAGCTCCTCTTGTTGCTTCCTTCGATCTTTTCTTGCACTTTTTTTTATTTGTTTAACTTTCGCCAATAACAACATGCTATCAATTCCAAATGGACTCCCATAATTATTTCATCTTTTTACCTGTTCTTTGTTAAGCGTATATTTTGCCTCAATTAAATAAATAATAATAAATAAATTTCTGCTTCTATTAGCTCATGATTTAGTTTGATCTTGTAATTCTGAACTACTTTCTCAGTGCTCGTGATTTTGCTTGATTTATGTTGTTGACCGACCAGCATATTACATAAATCCATAGATTATCAACTACTAATACACCGCAATCCGCAATCGGCGATTAACTTTGTTGCCATCTATGCTGAGACCTTTCTCTTCCTAATGTAAGATTTTGAATACACCCACCAAACACGAAAAAAATAATTTGGGTCGATAGTGTCTTTTTGTCTAACACCTTCTCCCATTTTTATCTGACTTGCATTGGAATGATTCTATTTTATTTAAATGGTACTTGAGCAAGGCACTTAAAAAGTGAAGACAAAAGTATGGCATTGCGGCAATATACAGTCCCTGGCCACGATATTAGACGCACCACGAATTTTCAATATACTGTAAGTTAGAAAATGAATGAAGTTACTTATTTAATAGTTTTTATTGTTATGATTAAACATACGTTATTCTTGAACATTTGTGATAAATAATAATAAGTGTTATTAAGTATTATGACTCATAATAACTGTCAACGTCAATGACACCTCATAAAAATGCATTGAAACTATAAATCATTAGGGGTGATAACATAAATAAATCGATTATAACAATAACATTTAAATAACATAATGTACAAACTGTATACCCTACATTTCGCCGCAGATTGTATTAGCCCAGGAAATTTATTAGCATGTGTACAAAAATTATAATAAGGAATATCAAGAATGGGATACAAGAGATTTTTATTACTGCGGAAATCAAGATAGAAGAAATCGATGGAAAGCATGACAGAGTAATTTAGCTCGACTGTGAGACTTGCATTCTCACACTGACTCGTCCAATAGACTTTCTATCATCGATTTGGATTATCTTGATAACAAAGTTTAATGGTAACCTTTCCCCAAATTTCTATAAACTGAAAAGAATAGAACAGCTGTATTCTTTTACTAAATCTTTTTATATTTGATATATTAATGCTATTGTATATTTTATTACGTTTTGTCTGTGTTCATATTTTCTTATTTATACTTTTTCTATTTATAGTTTTCATTTTATACCTTCTTCTATTTCATATTTTTTATTTTATACTTTCTTGTATTTTCAAATTTTTTATTTGTATACTTTTTCTATTTCATATTTTTTTTTTTTCTTTTTTTTTTTTTATATTTTTTATTTTATACTTTTTTTCTATTTGATATTTTTTTTTAATACTTTTTTCCATTTTATATTTTATATTTATTTTCTATTTAAAATTTTATATTTGATACTTTTTTCTATTTTATATTTTATACTGTTTTCTATTTTATATTTAATGTTTTTTCTATTTTATATTTTTTCTGTATTATATTTTATATTTTTTTCTATACTATATTTTAATTTTTTTCTACCTTATATTGTATCATTTCTAGATTTATTTCCTATTTTATATTTTATATTCTATTATATAAAAATGAAAAAAAAATCGCATAAATAGGTAAAAATATCGAAAAAACTTAAAATTTCGACAAAGCCGTACAAATATCTAAACAAAAAACCTAAAAATGTCGAAATAAATGTAAAAGTGCCGAAAAAACATATCCAGATTTAGATTCGCACATCCAAAATATTTTCTATAGCGGAAACCGGGTTATATTATTGGAATTTATAAGCATCAAAAAACAAATTATTAGCAAGAAGAAACACGGCGTGTATTGCGGTAGAAGTACAGCAGACGATCGATAACCTGAACTAATTCAGACCCGAGTGTGTATCGAAATATTTACATTAGCGAGCGTGATTTTATTAATAAGCAAATTATTAAAAGAAACGTTTAATAACACAATTAATATTTTTTTGTAAATTATGTGGCTCCCGCACCTAGTGCAACCTCGTCTATGATTTTCACTTTGTCGCTCGTATGTACATTATAAAAACAATAAAAAAAGAAGTGTTAGGTTATCGAGCCGTACAGATTGGTTAGGTTATCGGGCGTTCCATTTGATCCTATAATAAGAGCTTTGTGTTTACATTAACGCGATGTTTCTATTATCCGGTGTTTGCGTTATCGAGCGTCTGCTGTAGTTATTTCTAGCGCTACGTCCGTCGTTCTACGAAACATCCTCTATTCTATATTGTAAATACCAGATGATTTATTAAGCAATCTATTTCATCTTGGTTTGTTGTTCTGGACTAAATCACGTCCATTTTCTTTTTTCTGTAAAATGTACTGATGATATATAAACTTTCTCGTCTCAAAACATGTATTATCATAACAACGTGTTCATTCCTGTTACGTATACTATAATTTCTTATACTCGTAGCTTCTGTAACTAAGCTGTACTTTAATCTGCTATAAGCCTCTGCATGAAAGGGTGGGATGGCTTAGTGGTAAGAGTGCCAGTCTTTGGAATCACTCCGGGGTTAGGAAATGTTTGTAATTCCCTAATCGGTACTGGGTCCCGGTCTCGATTTGCCATTGCGTATCCAATTAATGGCACTCCTCGTATTACGGTCGCATTAGAACAGTAATAAGACCATAAACCAAAACATCCACACAGGAGGCAAGTTAAGCATGGTTACGTACCATCATGGTATCTCGTAGAGTCGGGCCCTGTTGCCACGATAATGATGATTTATATACAGTTGGCCCTTAAATACAAACTATTCACTTGAAATTTTCAGAAAATAGATTCTGTAAATATGTTCTACTAAACTATACTATATTAAATCTATTTGAAATTCTCAAATCTTTCAAGTAATGATAGGTCAATCGCTCCCAACAAACGTGTAGTTGAACCATAATGTTCATTTAAATATCCTACCATGTTCCATCCCTATTCTTGATGGGGATTACTCTCGAGTCCTTCACCATAAATAGCTTAAACTTTATTAACGCTTTCTACTACCGAGCTTGCCTATCGAGAGAAAACAAGTAAACTTTGTAAAGTCCTAACTGATTCGTGTTAACTAGATATTGTATACTACTGTACTCTTTAGAACAGTTCTAAATTCTCTAAAGTTATCTCATTTAGCAAGTAAGAAACGAAGTTACTTAACATCTCTTACATGTGAAGGATATTCTCTAGTAAATATTTATTATACTTAAACGCTCATGGCGTTAAGTTATAGACTTAACAAAGTTGGACGGTTGAAGTGAACTTGCGAACATATTACCACAAGCTTTTAAAGTTTGAAAACCAGCTTTTAAGCAGTAATTGTCTTATTTGCTTGCGAAAACTCAATTATAGATTGAATATTGTAGTAAGTCTCTAAACAATTTTGAAAATGCTTTACAGTTAATGTCAATGAATTCAATAGGGTACAGCGACGTAAAATAAATGAATTTTTGTCAAAAGATTGAATTCAGTTTCCTGCAAAGATGATTCTTCCTGATATGTTCTGCGAGCAACGTAGATGGAACACAAAAGTACTCATAACGAAAAAATGAGTTTTTCGTTTAGGTTTAAGCACTGTTCACTGCGCTAGCTGACATTAAATAATTTCCCTAGTTGTAAGAATCGGATTTAACAGTTTGAGTACGTATCAGCTGCTTACAACGTGTTTACTTACATTTAATGTTTCAAATGGACTTATTATTTATATTTTAAAATTCACTACTTTTTGGGAAACCTAAATCTTATCGAAATGTTTAAAATCCGTCTAGGGATTACGTCGTACATGTGCATTGATTACAAATGGAGTTAAAGTAGTAGTTGTCAACCTAAGCTAAAACGTGCTTGCTTTTCTAATTCAATGCTTATTCGGAATTCTTTATTGATTGTTCGTGCACGAAGTGGTATCTTGGATGATATTAAAAATAATCTATAAATTTAATAATACGAGGAGTGTTCGAAATCGAGACGGGGAAAAATGGTATAGTAAATGAGCTTCATGTACGATGAGCGACAACTTCGGTTAATCGTGAAAATGAAGAAAAATTTAATGCCCCTATTCGGCAAGACAGATTCGTCCAAATTTTTCAAAATGTACAAATTAGTCTCGGAAGTAATGACCACGTCATAGGAAACCAGCTAACGTATCATAAGATGATTTCTTGTTAATCGAAGAATCGCTTCTTCTTTACTGCAGCTGTATGAGAGAGAAGGAGATGAATTTTCGTGACAGCTGATGAAAACTGGGTACACTATTTTACTCCTTAGTCAAAATGGATAATCATACAGTGGTGTCACACAATATCTCCAAAGCTAAAGGAAGCAAAGGCTGTGTTTTCAGCTGGTAAAGTGATGGTAACACTTTTTGGGATTCTCAATAGGTACTTTTTGTAGATTTCCTCACAAAACGTCGTACAATTAAGTCAGACTATTATTTAACACTTCTGCGGAATAAAGTTAAACAAGTGATTAAGTACAAATAGACGAGAAGACAAAGTTCTGATTGCTTTTTCCTAGACTATGCTCTCCCTTATACCCCTACAATAACAATTAAAACACTCCTGATCTTATTACCTCCGAATTTTATTTGTTTGGCCTACTAAAAGTAGTTTTATCCGGGAAAATATTTCAGTCAAATAGAGACGATATAGAAACTGTACAAGAGTGGATGCATGCAAACTATAGATTTCTTCCAGAAAGATATTAGAAAGCTCCAGGGCACTTCGAAAAGTGATATAGTTTTCGTAGCTGTAATATTGTAAATACTGCTTTTTATAAATAAATTCCTATATAATTTTGAACATTCTTCGTAATATTGATTTATCAGATCGTTTCCAGATCTCTAATTGTTTAGAAAATATTTCGCCTATGCCGATCGGTGTATTTCGTGTATAGGGAAGAACGAGTCTAGTTGTCTCATGTACTAGTTGTCACATGCATTCAATACAGCCGATAACTGCCTATAGCCAAATGGAACACCACAGACAATTTTAGTGCAGTTGTAAAGTTCTTCCGTCAGTGACAGCATTTTGTGTAAAGTTAGCGTCTGTAAGTAAATTTCTAATCAAATGTTAATCATGATTTTTCTTATCTAAATTTAATCATCCCGATATGATATGTGTAATATAGCGTAGACACACTTGTGTACTATTGTAGTTCTAACATATTTTGAGATTATTTCTTAGCACGTTATATTATTTCGCCATGTGTTAGTCGCCGAAAAAAGGTACTAGTTGCCACAGTAAACACGGGGCTAATTGTCACATGTGACAACTAGCCCCACAGATTATAAATACAAATTTACAATAATTGTGTTTGTAATATTATAGTTGTCCTCTATACCACGTAATAGAAAACGGTTGACCGAACGCGGAAATACATCTAAGGACATTATGTTGCAAGCTGTAAGAGAAATTGGACCTGGCAGATCTATTAGAAGTGTAGCAAAAGATTTCAATATTAATTACCGAACCTTAACTCGATATTTCAAAAAACTTGTGAGTGAAGAACAATTGAATCCTAATCCTAATTTAACAGTTGGATACATAAAAGTCCGTCAGGTTTTGCAGACGAGGAGGAAGTGCAATTAGCTACTTATCTAAATGATGATGATGATGATGATGAGTCTATGGGTCGTAGCAAGCTCCTGCACTTAGGCCACCAGGGCCCATTGTGCTCCCTAGGGGTAATGACCTCACTCCCTGAACAGGTCCGTCGCTTCAGCGAAGGACAGAATCCTGTTCAAGGGCGTGTCTTGAATGTCTCTTGGTTCAAGAAAGGGAGATCCAAGGTGTTTGTGTCTTAAGGCCGCTAATGCCTTGCATTTGCAGAGGACATGTTCAGAGGTTTCCTCTTGCTCTTGACATTTCCTACACTGGTTGTTTAGCACAATCCCTATAGTGTGAATATGACTGTTCAGGTGTCCGTGGCCTGTAAGGAAGCCCGTTATTATCCCGATTTGTCTTCTGCTTAGACTTATCTAAAGAAAATGTCGGACATATATTTAGGATTGAGTCCCCACGAAGTAAGAAAGTTTGCATTAGAAGATGCAATTGCCCCACATCGTAAATTTTCTCAGACCTGGATCACTAATAAGATGGCAGGTATTGACTGGTTTAAGGGATTCATGAAGAGGCAAACTTCACTTAGTGTTAGAAAACCAGAAGCCACCAGTTTAGCCAGAGCTTCAAGTTTCAATGAAGTTAATGAAAAACATTTTTCAAAAACTTAGGCACTGTCCAGGATCTTTACCATTTTAGACCAAATGACATATGGAATGTCGACGAAACGGGAGTGACTACAGTACAAAGGCCTGAGCGTGTTGTTGCCAGAAGAGGGTTTAAGCGAATAGGTTCCATTAATTCGGCAGAACGTGGAAACTTGGTTACCATGGCGGTAGCAGTCTCAGCAACTGGAAACTCTATTCCTCCATTTTTTGTGTTTCCACTAGTGTACTTCCGTGATCATTTCGTAACAATTGGCCTTCCTGGGTGTCATGGAAGTGCTAACGTCTCTAGGTGGATGAATGAAAACACATTTTATGAGTTTATGATACATTTTGTTCAGCATGCTAAGTGCAGTCATCAAAACGCGCGACTTCTGCAAGGATAAGGGAATCGTTATATTGTCTTTCTCGCCTCACTGTTCCCATAAGCTGCAACCGCTTGATCGAAGTGTTTATGGGCCATTCAAGCACTATGTGAACATGGCATCTGACGCTTGGATTCGGACCCACCCGAGAAAAACTATGACAATATATGATGTTCCTGCAATAGTTAGAGATGCGCTACCATCAGCTATAAGCTGTAAAAATATAATGGCTGGTTTTGCTTGTACGGGAATATATCCATTTAACCAAAACATCTTCTTGGAAGCAGATTTTGCTCCAGGTCACGTTACGGATAGACCAAATCCAACCGCAACTGAAACGCTGTCGGCAACATGTGAATAATCTAATGGAAACAATGACAATAGACGGGATCGCAGGACACCATCTCCAAGACCAGGTACATCTGCCCAAGCTACTCGAGAGAGCATCAGACCTCTTCCAAAAGCGGGTGCTAGGAAACTAACCGCTAGAACCAACAATAGGAGGCGAACCACGGCTATTCTAACAGATACGCCCGTAAAAAATGCATTGGCGGAACAAAAGAGACAATCAAAGATAAAACCTAAGAAACGGGCCGAGCTTTCAGAAAAGAAGATTAAAGCGGTTAAGGTTGTGCAGAAAACTATTTCATCCAGTGATAATAGTGACGACGAAAAGGATACCCTTTGTTTAATATGTGGAGAGTCATGGGCAAGTAGTAAACCAATGGAACAATGGGTTCGATGCACAAATTGCCGGTTATGGGCACATACCGTATGTGCTGGAGACAATAACGTCTTTTATTTATGTGTTAATTGCAATTCAGATGATGACGTTTAACACAGTACAGTATATTATACCAGAATGTCACTTTATTTCAATAAAAATTTAAGGACTTCCATAAGATTATAGTCTGAAAGATATTCAGCATAGAATGAAAATTGTGACAACTAGACCCCTCCTCCCGTATTGGTTATTGTTTTCTATTCTCAAGTCATCGCGCAATATTATATAAAGCAGAGAACTGTGCGAGACTGACGTCATAATGTCTTATAGAATAATTTGCGTCCAATTACTGCATTAATCTCAAGGCCTCAAGTCAACGCTCTATAATTCTGTATTAAAAATTCACTATCAGACAAGGGCGTACGCGGTCTTAGACGTATGCAAATTTTGAATGAGTAATTGTAGTGTATCTAAATTATACAGTTAACGTTTTAAGTAAAGGCTCTCTAAACTACGGTCATTCGGTCAGATTCGGCCTATAAAACTTTCTGCTCTACAAGCAGACTAAAAATTAAATTATGTGTCTTACTACTTGCTATCCAAAATTAATGGCTACATTTTAGTTGCATTTAAATGAAGAACATGCTAATAACGATTCTTGTGCCTAATACGTACATTCATATACAATCGTAAATGGTTGGCATCTAGAAAATGATTGTCACAGCTTCAAGGATGTGCTTATTGATAGTTAAATATGTCGGTATTATTTATATCTAGTTTTTCCAATAAACGTTGAATTGCGCAGATTATTTTGTAACAATTTGTCCTAAGTAAGCGCTTTAAAAATGTTTGCAAATATTGAAAATCATTAATTGGTCTTCGTAATGCCTCTGATGACGCCGACGCAAATAAGCAATTAAAATTCATAAAACACTGGTAGCTTTATTTAAAAATAAAACCTAAAATACAATATTCTTTTGTGTTTCCAGAAAATAGATTTCGCAAATTATTAATTGTCATCCAAAACTGTCAATATTCCGTGTAACATTAGCTAAATGTTTCTTAAGAATTAAACACATCTATTTTCAACGATTCGATCTCATAATAAACTGTATTGAGAATATTGTATAAGGTGAAAATGCAACGAATTTTAAACTTCCAGAAAAGAAAATGTGAAACGTTTATCTAAAATAGCACCTTCGATACTAGCTCAGTTTATACGATAAATATGAAATACCCGATAAAAAATTAAGCACAGTCATATACCGGGTAATTCATGGGAGAGACCCTAAATCACCCCGCGTAATATGAAAATGTATATAATTTTTCTACAGAAAATACAAGCACCAGGAGGTATTAAATCCTTAAAAACATTGAACTATTGTGAATCATGAATATATTGCTGAATTTTAAACACAAACAGAATCAAAGTCTGTAATAAAGTTTTCTAAACTTAGCTATCAAATATAATGTATTTTACTTTTTCTGGTACTGGAATACAGTTTGCAAATACTACTACAGTTTGCGCTACGCACATCGCTATTCCAAAATGTATGTGAGGTTTTATATTGCGTGAAATTTCATTTTATTTTGTCAATACTTTTTAAACTTTCAGATAGACATACGTACAAATACACTCATTTTGTGAAAATATTAGATTTCGAGATCTTAGCAGAAATATCAGTTTTAGATGATAACTCAAAATCCAATAAAATTGCTTTTAGAAAATGGGTATTGACGAAACCAGAAGTGATACGACTGTCGTATCGTCTCGCAATCGCGAGACTAATAAGTGGACGCGACTGCCTCCCTGGACTTTCCCATACTGGAAACTGTTCATATCATCTTTATTTCAAATTATATATATATATATATATATATATAAATAATAATTATATATATCAAATTAAGTATTAAATACAAAATTTTGATAAATAATTTATAACTGGTTGTTGTAATACCGGTTAAAGAAATGAATGTAGCGCGACAGTATGGCAATGGTTCTGAACCAACCGGGCTGTCCGTACCGCTAGGCCGTCACGCGGTCTAACTAGTACCAATCGCTATTGCTACCGAGGTAAAATTTTCTAAGTCCCTGGAAATTATATTTTGTAGGGCATAAAAAATCGATTTTTTTATTTTCGCGGAAAAAGATTCTTTGACGCAAACAAATAACAACCGTTAGAATAAAAAAAATATATTTTCTAAAAAAGAGGGGGGAGGGGGCCGGTGCGCTTACATATATCCACGAGTGTAATATTTCTTTGCATTTTCATATGCTCCATTACGTACTGAGCGATTCAGTGAAAACCCCAGCTTCCCATCTTTTTTCGTTTATTAATTAAAGGAGTTTGAAGTTTCAAACTTCCAAGCTTCGTAGAGGGCGCCACAGGAAAATTACGGAGTTCTTCAAAAAATATATCGATAGCCCCTTGCGAGGTCTATCGACATATGAAGTTTAAAAAAATTCCTTGGAGCAGTTTTTGAGAAATAATTTTTTGAAAATTTCCAAGATTTTGAAAATTCGTAATTTAAACCCCTTATAATTTTTCAAAAAACTTTTTATATCACCTTATTTTACCCTTCATATACTATTCAGAAAATAAAAATCATTTGAATCGATTCATCCGTTTTCGAGTAATTGGGCGTTAAACTCAAAATTTTCAAAAAATCATAGCGCCCTTCATTTT
>JABXWE010018092.1:0-14907 GCA_014611495.1 Limonius californicus | reverse complement strand
TTTTGAAAATTCGTAATTTAGGCCCCTTATAATTTTTCAAAAAACTTTTTATATCACCTCATTTTACCCTTCATATACTATTCAGAAAATAAAAATCATTTGAATCGATTCATCCGGTTTCGAGTAATTGGGCGTTAAACTCAAAATTTTCAAAAAATCATAGCGCCCTTCAGTTTAAAGCTAGCGAGTTCGGCAAAAAACTAACAGATTTGTCTTATGACCCTCTATCGTTATCCGCGATAAAAGTTTCAAAATTGTAATCACGAAAAAAGTGATACCAAAAAAACATGCGTAACTTCCGCTTCCGGTTTCGGATTTTTTTGAAAAGCTTATTTTTTCGATGAATTTTCGATACACCCCCGTATTCCAAAGCGCATCAAAATCGGAACAATACTTTCGGCTGTAGGAGCGTCACATACGTACGTACATGCGTACGTACCCACCCACAGACAGACATTTTTTAAAAACCACTTTTTTGGGTTCCTAGAGACCCAAAACGGATATATCCGTTAAAATCTCGATTTCGAAAATTTTCATGATTTCAATACTTACCCTATACCTATAAGGTATGGGAAAGTAAAAAGGAAACTAAATATTGTATTGTCGATTATGGAATAACAAATGTGCATGATCTTGAAATATTGAAATCACTGATTTAAGGGTATTTGGCTATAAAGAATCTGTTGTGTAGTTCATGTTTGCTTATGGAACCATAGATAATTTGACCTTGAAATATCATGTTTAGTAGTAATTATCAAGTTATGTGAAATGTAATCGTATGTATTAAGAAGTTAAGTTGTGTCTATAAAATTGTGACAATATTCGATCAATAGTAAGTGCTATCATCCATTCTTCAAGAATACTAATGTGCAAAAATGTTAAAAACTGCCATCTGTTTGAGGTGTTTTAATATACGTACCATATCCTGATTGCTTTGTTTTTTAGAACAGGGGACATAATGTGATGGCGTTTTTAAGTTTTACTATGCAAACTTGGCCGCTTACTTGTATTAGCCCACTTTATCATAGAAGTTAAGGAAGAATTAAGAAGCGTTAAGTGCGCATTCTTTTCAAATCATTAATTCATGTTAAAAGTATAAAGTAGGCCAAATCTGATAAGTACAATCTGATTAAAACAATATATCTAGGGCACTTAATTTCGATAGATCTTTAAACATACTACACACCATATTGTTCGGGAATATTTGTTGACAGCTGTTTATCTTGACATACACCCATACAAAATGGTGTGCATTTCCTTTCAAATTTTCATACATATAAAGTACGACTATAAAGTAGGTTGCTGAAAATAAGTTGCTCATCATATAGTTACTTTACCTTTGCAATAGAACCAAAAGTGTTGCAATTGGGCTAATGTGCAGAGACATAATTAGTAAACCAAGTGAATTGCATTAAACAGCGTGAAACATACAACATCAATCAGTGAATATTTTATGTCACAGAATGTGCAAAGGCATGCAAGTTATATGAATCATATGAACGACAAACTTACTGTTTATCTTCGGAATGGGTTGGATGTGAGCTATGCCTTTCCAATTCTTCGGTAACCATAGCATCCAAAACCAGCGACTGAAGTAATGTTTTGTCACCTTATGAAAAGTTGTAAAATTAAATTTGAAGTTTGGTTTCTAATAAATATTGGATAACTTACAGAAATAAGCATCTTTGTCTTGTTTAGTAGATTGATGATGGTGAGATCGAGGTCGTAATGACATCCACTTCCACCCAGGTCTTCGGCTTCTTGATAAGAAGTGTAACACACGTTCTTCAGCAGTTCTGAAGATTTGTTCCCCTGCTGAACCCCCAGTATATTCACAGTATACCCTATAATGATTGCAGTTAATGATGATCATAGTTGGAAATGTATGTTTGCCTTACCATTCTGGATGTACTTTCCAGTTGGCACTCTTAAAGTATTCCGTAACTAAAATAAATTATTAGATTGTTAGTTAAAGATTTATTTCAAACATTTTTATTGCTGGTACCATTTTTCTGACTGTGTTTGATTTCCTGTTCAGCTAACAATTCATACATGCCATAGCCTTCTGGAATGGCCAGACCCAATGAGAAGGGAGTGCCATCAATGGGATTATAAAAATATTTATATCTTCGTGTAGCTACTCTCCTCTGCAACAGTTAAGACAATCAAATATAATCCGATTTATGAAAAAAAAAATTAGTTGCTACATTCCATATGTCATACAACAATTAAAATACAAAACATATATGGACATGTTGTAGCAACGTACTTATTAAATCGGACAATACAAAAAGTAGCTTCCACAAGACGATTTGAGTTTGCAAATATGAACAACTTTTTCTGCTATGGATACTTACCACATTATCGTAATGGACTTTCACACTTAACTCCGTCTCCCCTTCTTTTTGGTCGATCATATCGTGTCGCAACTGTTAAAATAAATTGTGTCCGTTAATATCCGTCAATTTAAACCGTTGTCAGTTCTTACATCAAGAAGAGCAGAGTTGTTTTCCCTAGGACCACTTTCATTTTCGACCAGCTCGACTTCTGTCAGATCCACTGAGCAGTAAGCTGGCTCTAATGTTTCTTCGTATTGTTCATTGTTGTACTGAAATTAATGCAATTTAAATGTTTTCCACTGTATGTAAATGTAAGGAGAAGAGGATAGATTGGCAGACAATGGAGATGGATGGACCCAGATCTCATAAAAGCTACGATAATTCATTTTAATGAATGGGGGTTCAGAAAATAGAAATGAAGTAAAGAAGTGTTTGGATGTTTGAGCGTTTTCTACTTAAAACGTGAAGGAACCACTTCGCTTAAACTTTCCCATGCCCTTGAACCATTAACTCTGTTTTAGGATTAAAATTAGATGTTACAGTTTTACGGTAATTGATTTTACACAACCTGATTACAGTAATGGCTAAATCATCGCAACATGCTAAACGCATACGGATTGTTAATATGAATAATTTAACGCATCAGTCGAGAATAGCATCCAATTACAATTTCAAATTTAAGTAAATCCCAATTTGCTTGATTTTGTATGTCAATTTTTTCTGAAGAATCATTAAGCAGTTTACAGTTTACGTAACTCGCTTTTAGGTAAAAAGGCATTAACTATGGAAAACATTGTATAAGTCAACCGAGTTGTATTTAAGTAATAAGTAAAATGTGATTATGTACATCTTATATATTATCTAATAAGATATAAAGAGAAGCTTTGCAAACAAATATTTAGATGTGAATGTTGTGAATTTGATATGTGAGTTTAAATTACTGATGTATTAACGTAAAATCTGAAATAAAACAACGAAATATTTAGCTGACATCACATACCAGGGTAACAGGTTGAACCGATACTTTCTTCCAAAATACTTATAACTAAGGATTATAGTATTTTTAAGTTAGGTTGTGTCAATTATTGATGCGTTAACTTGTTTAAGTTAAATCAATTTAAAAAATAAATAATCTAATTCGCTCTATACCACTGTTATAGGTACTAATGACATCGCCCAACAAAGAGGCTAAATGGATCGATGTGTTGAAGCGCCAAGTTATCACGCGGGCACACCATAGGCGGGAAAAAATTATGAAAATTTCTTAGAACTGAATTCGATATTATGTTTTTTTAAGAATCATGGAGTTGCCTCTGGCAACTTGATCATTCCCATCCCACCCAGCTTATGCCGGTTCAACACATTTCGTGCTATTTCACAGGTCTAACATGCCCCACCCTTGAAAAACCCCATGCCTGAGATAACACAAATACTCTGGGAAAGTGCTGTGCTCAGGATTCTAACCTGAGCGACTTTGGTAGAATAACTCCGAAGCCAAGCGCTGCCGCCACTACTCTACCGCGGTCACCGATATTATGTTAATGTTAACGGTATTCTTCTCTCTTCTCTCCTATGCCTGTGTTGCGCGTTTTTAGAGTGTCACAGGCATAGAGGACCTACAGTTTTACGTGGGCTCCGAACAACGCGAAGTGTAAACACTTCTGCTCTAGAGAAGATTTACTAGGCAGAATACCTCGCTGGTTTGCCATTGCCTTACGAGGGAGAACGGCCGTTAAAAATCCGATGTTCCGGTGCCGGGAATTGAACCCAGGACCTTCAGCGTAGAAGTCTAACGCGCTAACCTCTATTAACATTTTTTATTTTATTTGATAATACCAAACGTGCCAACCCTTACTACTAGGGTTGAACGAACTGTTGGCAAATAATAGAATACAATTATTGTTACTAAATAAACAATGTTAGGTAAAAAACGAATTGTTAATACCGCTTACATTCACAAAACACCAGATTTTAAGAAAAAAATTGAAAAAGGGTTTATAGTGTGAGAGCGATGTCAGTATTACATATAATAGTGATACTCTCAGAATGATTACAATAAGTAAATTACATAGCAGTTGGCACAAACAGATTTGTAAACGCGAAATGCCGCATTTGAAAGTATTTGGGAATACAGCATCGGCATAACTCTGTTTGTTGTATGTGATATCAGCGATATGTATCGTTGTTTTTATATTTGATTTTACCTTAATACCGTATTGAAATTGAAGTCACATACTGAATCCACCACAGATGTTACTAAATAAACAATGTTAGGTAAGAAACGAATTGTTCATACCCCTTACATTCACAAAACACCAGATTTTAAGAAAAAAATTGAAAAAGGGTTTATAGTGTGAGAGCGATGTCAGTATTACATATAATAGTGATACTCTCAGAATGATTACAATAAGTAAATTATATAGCAGTTGGCACAAACAGATTTGTAAATGCGAAATGCCGCATTTGAAAGTATTTGGGAATACAGCATCGGCATAACTCTGTTTGTTGTATGTGATATCAGCTAGATGTTTCGTTGTTTTATATTTGATTTTACCTTAATACCGCATTGAAATTGAAGTCACATACTGAATCCACAACATTTATTTAATTATTTTAAAAGAGGAACATAACGTTTGGTCGTACACGGTTTGGCGCGGCCGATTTGGCGCGGGGACGGTTTGGTGCAAATCTGTTTGGGCGCAGACTCGGTTGGGCGCAAACGTATATTAAAAATAGAAGATATTAAAGTCAGTCGCAAAGAGTGATAGGTTTGTTTGAGTTTTTAGTGCTATACATATTTGCATCTGTTTTTGAAACTGGCATTTAAAGAATTATTAGTATATGATTTTGAAAAGTTTCAAAATATTTTTCATATTCTCTAGTTAAAACTGAATACTAAGAATAAAGCATATTATAGGGGTTTAACTTTAATGTATGTGTATTTAAGGGCTCCTTAAGCAAATTGACTCATTGGAAGGGAAACTATCAAACAAGTACACTAAACATAATATAAAATAAAATATACTCATCAAAATTTTATTTAATTTTAATAATAAAAAATATGTACTAACGGGTCAGTACCGTCATTGACATACGATATATTTTCAGATAGGCAAATATGAATTTTCTGATTAAATAACATGACAATATTGTTATATAACATTTTTTAAGAATGCCTTTTTTTGAACGTTTGGTGAAGCTATTTTTAATACATTAGTTGGATTTATTAATAAGATTTCATAATTCAGCAATTTTATTAAGAAGACAAAACTTTTTATAAATAAACCACTTTAATATGTTTGCCCCTAAACATCCCTGCGCGCAACCGTTCCTGTGCCCAAACGAGTCTGCGCCATATCGGCCGCGCCAAAACGTCCTAGACTGTTTTAGAAGAACTGTTAAAGTAAACAATTTTTAAAGAATAGAGTGTTATAGAGAACAACGTTCCAAGCATTGATCACTTCCAAAAATGTTCACTTAATTATTATTTATTAAATAATTACAATTTCAGAAAACCCAATATTTATTATTATTTTAGTTTATATTCACTATAAAGATTATTTAAAATGTCCACCTTTGCTCTCGAGACACTCTGGCTCTTCTTAAGAGAGATCTGGTTGCCCTACGTAACATATAATTGCTATTTCGAATTATTTCTGCTACTTCAACAATATGTGGAATTATTAATAACATGCTCATTGGTTCATTAATTTTTGAGAACCAGTTAACCGCCGACAGATATTGAAATTTTGCTAGAAGATCATTTGGGAGGATTATTAGATGATGCCCCTCTGGCGATCAGACATGGCATGTGGTACTAGCACGATGGTGCCCCTGGGCACTTTTGCGTTACGTGTACGACAATTTTTGAATCAACGGTTTGAAGGACATGTAATTGATAGAGGATAACAGCACCTCTGGCCCCCAAGATCTCCGGACTTAACTTGTTTAGATTATTATTTATGAGGCCATATGAAAGATATGGTATACCATGAGAGACTGTTGAAGATCTTAGGAGACGCATTTTTGAGGCAGCAAAACTAATTTGGAATCTTGTATCTTGTATCAATTTTCTTGTGGCTACCCATATCATTTCAATGCGTCTGTTTATTTCAGCGGCCTGGTTTTCTTTGCCGAATCTGATGTTCTGTCCTAAGTAAACATATTCTCCTACTTCTTCTATATCCTCATTTCCCATCCTTATGTTTGCATCTTCTACGGTCATGATTTTTATTTTATTCAGGTTCATTCGTAATCCAATTTCAGCTGATTTTGATTCGCGTTCTTCTAGCATACTTTGTAATTCATTTATATTTTGACTAAAAAAGACAATGTCTGTAAAACGAAGGTGGCTTAAATAACGACCGTCAGTTTTAATTCCCTTTTCATCCCAGTTTATTGTGTTAAACATGTCTTCTAGCGCATGAGTAAACAATTTTGGAGAGATGGCGTCTCCCTGCTTAATTTCTTTATTTGTTTTTAAATTGTTTGTAATTTTACTACAAGTGTTGCGTGATCGTATATATTTTGGAGTAGGTTTCTATATCTTGAGTTAATTCTTGCATTATTCATGGCTTTGAAGATAGCCCATAGCTCCACTGAGCCGAACGCCTTGTTGTAATCGACGAATGTAAGGTGTCGTCGTTATATATGGTAATATTCATTGCATTTTTCTATCAATGATCGGAGGGATTGTATATGTTCGACAGTACTGTAACTTCTTCGAAACCCCGCCTGTTCCGGAGACTGGTAGTCGTTCAGTTTGTTGATTAATCTATTTGTTACAATTTTAGTCAGCAGCTTGTAGGAATTCGGAATAACAATGATATGTTATGTAGGGCAACTAGATCTCTCTTGAGAAGAGACAGAATGTGTTTCGAGAACAACGGTGGCCATTTTGAACAATCTTTATAGTGAATTGAAACTAAAATAAAAATAAATATTAGCTTCTCTGAAATTGTAATTATTTAATAAATAATAATTTACCACTCTGTAGTGACCTCACGTCGTGGGACACCCTGTATACATAGAGGGCACTGCCTATTACAATCTCTCCGAAAATGATTTTTCTAAAATGTTAAATAAGTATTATTGATTATATAACGTATAACGTGTAACCAAACCAATGAGATGGGCTGTAAATGATATAAAGGTAATAAGAGGGGCTGAAACGAACACTAACCATAAGCTTCTAATAGTAGATATGAGGTTCAAACCCCCTAGCAAGTTAAACCAGAAGAAGTATAAAAGACTGAAGATAGAGGAACTGAACCATGAAGAAAACAAACAAAAGTACGTAGAACTACTTGAAAATAATCTCGAAATTTGCCGACAACAGGAGGAACAAGAGGGAGTAGCATGGGAGGTTAATGAAAGATGGGAGAATCTCAAGAGGGTAGTACAACAGGTGGCAGAGGAAGTATGCAAAACAAAGAAAATAAATACAGGGTATAAAAGAACAGCAAGAAAGATAGTGGGAACGAAAAAGTAAAACTGAAAAACAGGCCTGGAAACAGTATATAAGAAACAGGACAGTAAAACGGGTAAAAGCAAGAACATGGGAAGACTTCGGAACAAAAATAGAAGAAAGCCATAAATACGATCAAAAATATTTCTGGAGCAATATCAAGAACCTAAGAACCCACAAAAGAAAACAAATAAGGAGTATAAAAGATAAAAATAACAGCCTACGAACGGAAACAGCAGAAACCATGAATACATGGAGGAAGTATTTCGAAGAAAAGTTTAAAAAGAACGAAGGAATAGAAATCCAAGTAATTCAAGAGCACCCCATACAAGATGGAGAACAGAGACTTGAAGACAACAGAACACAAAATATAACAGAAGAAGAAATACAAGCGGCGATTCAAGAGATGCGAAACAGAAAAGCAGCCGGGTACGACCAAATACCACCAGAGCTAATTAAATATGGAGGGGCTTGTATGATAAAGTGGATGACCAAGATATGCAGACAAGCCTGAGAGTCTGAGAATATACCGGAACACTGGCAGAGAACCTATACAGTACCAATACATAAAAAAGGAAACACAACTGAGTGTGATAACTACAGAGCCATATACCTTTCATCGTGTGCATTAAAGATATACTCAAGAATTTTAGAAAGAAGGCTGAGAGAAGAAACAGAAGGACAGCTAGAGGAAGAGCCAGCAGCATATAGAGAGGGACGACAGACGCAGGACCATATTTTCACATTAAGAATGATTACTGAAAAAATGATAGATAGAGGAAGGGATTTATACCTGGTTTTCATCGATCTCAAAGCTGCATTCGACACCTTGCCTAGAAAACAGATATGGAAAGTACTAGAACAGCTAGATGTGAATAAGAAACTTAGAAGAGCAATAGAGAGTGTATACGAGAAAGTGAGAGGAATAGTGAGACTAGGTGGAGAACAGACAGAAGAATTCAGTATTGAGGAAGGGATCAAGCAAGGCGATAGTCTGAATCCACTGCTATTCATCCTGGTTCTGAACACGGTGATTAAAAACGGTAAGCAGAAACCAGGAAGCTAAAGATAGGCAATTGGAACATTGAGGCGGTAGAAATCCAAAACATGCTCTACGCAGACGATATTGTGGTCTTGGCAGGAAGTAGAGAACAATTACAGGCAGCAGTGAACTTGTGGAAAGAGGAAATAGAAGCAGTTGGATTAAAAATCAACATCGACAAAATAAAAACAATGCACATATCGAAACAAGAGCACCAACCAGCACAAAGAACCAAAATAGACAACATAGACGTAGAAGAAACACAAAGATATGAGTAGGGGAACAGTAATTACAAACGATGGAAGAATAGACAGCGAAATATTAAATAAACAGAAGTATAATTGGAAAAAGAGAAATAAAGACAGAAACAAAGCTACACATATACAAAACAGTATATGTCCCAATGTTAACCTATGGGGCAGAAAGCTGGACTATGCTGGACGAACACAAATCCAAAATAACTATGGAGGAAATGAAGTACCTAACGAAAGTATCTAGAAAAACGAGAAGAGATAGAAGATGAAATACAACTTTTAAAGACCAACTGCAACAAATACCACAAGTAACCACAATAGAAAATAAACAGCTAAAATGGTATAGGCATACAAAAATAATGGATGAACACCGAATTCCAAAACAAATACTAGAAGCAAGAACGGAAGGCAGACGACCAAGCGGTAGACCAAGGAGAATGTGGACGTCCAAGATATGGCAAGGAAGAAAGGAAAAACGATGGGGGAATTAAACAGAGTGACAGGAGACAGAAACAACTACAGGAAATCGATCGAGGCACCCGACGCCATTTAGGCAAAGAGGGAAAAGTGAAAGAAGAAGAAGTTTAATAAGTCAGATATTAAGCTGATTCGATTCACCGTGTATATTAATTATTATCAAAGAATTGTAGCGGCCTTATTTTTATATAAATTATGCTATACCAGATTCCCTAGTTTGAAAACTACGATATTAATAGAAATGTAAAAAACCTCTTTCTGAAAAAATATTGAACTACAAACTTAATAATGATATGACAGAAAAAATTAGCGAAGAACAAAGTGGATTTACTTCGGGACGCTCATGTGTCGATAACCTGTTTATTCTACAACAACTTGCGGAAAAAAGAATATCTACAGGAGAAGAACTACACTTAGCCTTCATTGACTTAGAGAAGGCGTATGATACCATACATAGACAAAAACTTTGGGAAGCTCTAAAATTATTAAATATTTGTGTACGATGGAAATATAGCCTATGTCAAAATGGGAAGAGAACTATCAAAACTTATTAATACATCAAAAGGGTTAAAGCAAGGATGCTGCTTGTTTCCTCTACTATTAAACTTATATGTGGAAGTGGTTTTAATGAACTGGAAACAGAGTTGCGAAAATATGGGTGTACCTGTAAACGACTACCGACTTTTTACTTTGAGTTTTACCGACGACCAGGTGGTCTTAGCACAGGATTCAATTGGTCTTGAATTCATGTTAAAAAGATTGTATAAAGAATATGAAAAATGGGGACTATATGTAAGTTTAAAAAAGGCCGAATATCTAGTAGTTAATAGTGAAGCAAGATTTGAAGTATTAATTAATGAAGAAACAACAGTTACACAAGTAGAAGTGGGTGTTATAATGGATAAAAATGGACCTGGAGTAAGGGAAATTAAACATGGGATTCAGGAAGGAAAGAAGATAATTGGCTGCCTTAACTCCCTATGGTGGGACAGAAATATTTCAAAAACAACAAAAAAACGGATAGGACGATCAATGGTTGAAGCTAGCCTTTGTTATGGAAGTGAAATCTGGACAATTAACGCAGACATGAGACGCCGATTAAATGCAGTGGAAATGGACTACTTGAGGCGTAGCGCAAGAGTATCGAGACTTCAGCACGTAACCAACGAGGAAATTAGAAATCATATGGAAGCAACGGAAATAGTGTTAAATAGAATAGAACGTGGAGCTTTACGATGGTTTGGACACTTAATGAGAATGCCCGAAAATCGTTGGCCTAAAAGTATATTTCGATGGGTTCGACCAGGAAGGAAAAAGCGAGGAAGACCTAGACGCTTTTGGAACGAAGGGATTAGACAAGCCATGGAACGAAGACAACTGGACGAAGATATGGCACAAGATAGAGAGGCTTGGAGACGGGGACTGGGAGGCGGCTTAATGCTGTATTATGATAAAATACGTACATTGAAATGTTATATTGTAGTGTATCAAACCCAAATATATATATATATATATATATATATATATATATATATAAAACCCGACTAACTTTTTTTGAATTTGAATTCATATTTCGGTCATTTTCATTTTGCGTTTGATTTCTACGATTTCCAAAACAAGTTTTTTCTCAAAAATCTCTGAATTGAACATTTTCACTGCTACAATACTGAAAGTATAAAAAAGTACACAATTTTCTGTTCCTGATGTAAGTATAATTTTCTGTTTTAGCTTAAAAACGAATGTATTAATTTTGATTAACGGTAAACTTGGATATGTGCTATAACAATAAACAAAGATATTAACTGTTAGTTATCCTGCATATTTGTAGGGATGATTAATTGTATTCTGACACTTTTATGTTTTCCTATTAAAAGTTGGCTTTTGTACAATCAGGTTAATTAGTTATGTTGTGATTTATAATAATTTTTGGCAGTTGTTTTATTGATTGCCCCTTACCAATTAAAAGTAAAATTAAAATAGGAATTGAGATCAAATTACAGAGTGGCTTCGGTTTCTATGCTATTCGCTTTCTCTATAATATTAAACCACTGTTGTTGCATTCCAGAAAACAACGAATTACAAATTGGGCTAATTAGGAAAAGGTGGTTGTTTGCGAAAGCACTTTGATTCAAGTTTCATTAATTGGTGTAAATAATTCGGCTGTTATAGCTGCAGCAGTCTAGAACTAAGCTAACTCTTTACGCATACATTCTTGAAAAGATTAGGACTAATAATCGTTGAATAAATTTAGCCAAGGTCGCCTGCAATGAGAGATAACAGAAATCAACACCTGCAACTTGTATGGTGATTGTAAAGTTTTCTTTGGGTTATGACATCAGTACTTGGAACTCCGTGTTCGTGGGAAAATAGGAAATATTTGTGATTGCTTGCAGATATTTATTTTCAGTGTCATCTTCCACATTTGAATGAACAATTAATTGAACGACATTTTGGTTTGCACAAAAAAGAAGAGTTATAAATGGTAAGTAAACAAATTCTTAATAATATCGGTAAATTGGCATGTGTCATAACATCGTGACAGTCCATTTTTGTGTAGGCGATAATTATCTATAGTATGCAGTAAAATTGTAAATATGTAAACAACGCTGACTTCAATATATGAAAATAACTCCAAATTGATTGCGACAAGAAGTGTAGGTAAATTTATTACCAAAATAATTTTAATAATAATTTTTAATTAGGTTTATATTTTGGTACACAATCATCGTAAATGCTGCATATAAACAGTTTACGAAGAGACTTAATTTTCGGTTTTCAGTGATTTATTTTATATTTTAATATAGGTCTATATGCAACATACATACAATTGTATTTTACGATATTTAAACAATTCACATTTTACGTTGTTCAAGGTAAGAAGAAATGAAGTATTGTAAATAACAATTTGGATTGTCATAAAACGTTGCTCATGACCTTAACGTAATACTCGTATTTCAGTCGTTTCAGAGGTGCTTACGGCTTGCTTATCGTACATCGATAATACGAATTCAATATCCTTTTTTATACACAAAAATAGAAACTATAACATACACCAACTACACCATTTTTTGACCCATAAAAATTTGAACTGATGCCATTGATATAGACATTAGAAGTGGCAAGGGTATAGGCTATAGATTTTTAAATTTCTTCCACTTTAAAATGGCAATATTATTATTGAATTACAAATTACATTAAATTTAAAACAAAACAGACTGAAATTATTTAAGTAGATTTACCAGACGATCTTTTGGCAACGTGTTAATGAAACAATGTCCTTATGAGTTATCTAAATCATGGATTTGACTTAGCGCTACCGACTATAAAAACGAGTTAAATCTGATGAAATTGGTGGCCACTCCACCTATCCACTTGTAGGAATACAATACATTCCAACCTCACATACGTTATGAATTGCGTAAAATTATGAAGAGGAAAATGATATGGGAACTATTTGTTTACAGACATTATAGACTCACCGTATATTAAAATTATGGTATAATTAACGATGACTGTACTTTAACTGCAGTAGATTCGTTTCTGATGTTTCCAAATGTATACTTGGTGTACTTTAACCAATTTTCTGAACTGTGCATTCGAGAAGTTAATTGACAATGTAATGAATTTAAAGATGGATTGTATATTACAATAATGGAACAGGTTACGGTAAGTTTCCACCTCATCACGCTAGATCCGCTTTCTGATTTGTGTTAAAATATTCTTTAAGTGCCAAAATCGTTCAGTTTCGGTGCAGTTTCAGTATTTTGGTTTACCAGTCGTAAGCTACTTGGAAAGGGTTAAATTTACACCCGCGCGGTATATTACAATAATGAAAGAGCTAACCATGCGTTTCCATTGTGTTCATCAACAGCAGATCCGGTTTGATTTGTTCTGGGTGCACTTGAAGTATTTTAATTTAAATTTTCTGAGTTCCTTGTTAAAGAAATAATTTGTCAAGGGGATGACTATTAGCCACATTGTATATTATACGAGTGAAAGTGACTTTTCGTGAAACAGAATATAATTTAAACATTTTCGAAATTTTCAGATTGTACAGTACAAAAGTTAACTGGGAAGGGGATGGTTCTATAGCCGCGCAGTATATTACAATAATGGAAGAGTTAACTATGAGTTTCCACTTTATTACAGTAGCTCCATTTTTGGTGCCTCGAAATGTTGTATTCTTGGTATAATTTAAGCATTTTATTTTGATGTTTTCAGATTGTAGAATACAACAGTTAATTGGGAAGGGGATGGCTCTATAGCCGCGCTGTATATTACAATAATGGAAGAGTTAATTTAGTTTCCACCTTATTACCGTAGCCCCGATTTTGGTGCGTCGAAATGTTATATTCTTGGTATAATTTAAGGATTTTCGTCTCAAGTTTCCAGATTGTACAGTACAAAAGTTAATTGGGAAGGAGATGGTTCTATAGCCGCGCAGAATATTACAATAATGGAAGAGCTAAATGAGTTTCCACGTTATTACTGTAGCCCCGTTTTTGGTGCGTCGAAATGTTATATTCTTGGTATAATTTAAGGATTTTCGTCTGAAGTTCCCAGCTTGTACAGTACAAAAGTTAATTGGGAAGGGTATGGCTCCATAGCCGCGCTGTATATTACAATAATGGAAGAGTTAACTATGAGTTTCCACCTTATTACAATAGCCCCGTTTTTAGTGTGTTAAAATGTTATATTCTTGGTATAATTTAAGCATTTTCGGTTGAAGTTTTCAGATCGTACCATACAAAAGTTAATTGGGAAGGGGATGGCTTTATAGCCGGGCTGTATATTACAATAATGGAAGAGTTAACTAGGAGTTTCTACCTTATTACAGTAGCCTCGTTTTTGGTGCGTCGAAATGTTATATTCTTGGTATCATTTAAGCATTTTCGTTTGAAGTTTTCAGATCGTACCATACAAAAGTTAATTGGGAAGGGGATGGCTTTATAGCCGGGCTGTATATTACAATAATGGAAGAGTTAACTAGGAGTTTCTACCTTATTACAGTAGCCTCGTTTTTGGTGCGTCGAAATGTTATATTCTTGGTATCATTTAAGCATTTTCGTTTGAAGTTTTCAGATCGTACCATACAAAAGTTAATTGGGAAGGGGATGGCTTTATAGCCGGGCTGTATATTACAATAATGGAAGAGTTAACTAGGAGTTTCTACCTTATTACAGTAGCCTCGTTTTTGGTGCGTCGAAATGTTATATTCTTGGTATCATTTAAGCATTTTCGTTTGAAGTTTTCAGATCGTACCATACAAAAGTTAATTGGGAAGGGGATGGCTTTATAGCCGGGCTGTATATTACAATAATGGAAGAG
>JABXWE010018090.1:0-14637 GCA_014611495.1 Limonius californicus | reverse complement strand
AATCTTTACATAATCAAGCGGCAGTCAGTCACTTATCGGCAGATACGTGCAACATTAAAGTTCTCGTTATTGTTTCCATGAAATTCTGTTTTAAAGATATGAACTTTAACACTCTCGTACAAGAAAACTAAGCTCCAAATACCTACTTTTTTTTGAAGATTTGTATTAAGCATTCACAAAGGAAAAATTCTACCTGAAGCTTTTAAGGCATTTAAAGGACACCCTGTATATAATTCCTCATGTTCTTATAAATGCTTTTAATAGTATGAAAAGACGAGTAAATTTCTGTCTGCAGGAAAACGGTGGTCATTTTGAAAAACTTCTTTAGTTTTTTAAGTTTATTTTTCTGTACCTGTGAAATAAAAAAATTATAATTTCCAATTTTAATGATTACCTACTCGTTATGATTTGTTTAATAGTGTAGTAATTTAGTTGTTACTGTTATCGTCTAAATTGAAATAATAGAACTCATTTCTTCAAAAATTGATTCATTTACATTTATCATGCAACTTAACTAACATAACACTGCCGGTTAGGTACTGGCGCTTGCGCAGATGGCGCTAGAAAGGCTGTGCCTAAACGTCAATTGGTATACAAAGCTTGCATTAGACATTACTTTATTATTCCACGGCCAACCGTTATATAATTACTTTCTGAACTCACGGTACTTCCTTGGAACATTTCATCTCAATAACAAAAAAGTAGGACATAATTATACCCCAAAGTACCTAAGGGTAACGATATACCCTTTGACGCCGGCTATCATTGCTCAGACAATATCTGGATTCGTCCGAAAATAGCATATTCTCTCACGGTGTCGCTTCTTGATGCCTACGTCTTGACCATTCCACCAGGTGTCTTCGCTGCGCCATAGTTCTTGCAGGACATCTCAGGGGACGGTATGAGGTAAGCCCTACCTCGCACAATCGAATTCTCACAGTTTGGTTATATTATAGATACATATATGTATAAATGTTTATACTGATTTTTCTTGAAATTTTTATTATGCAAATGTATGATATTTTTACAAGGCTGTATAGAGAATAAAAAGCACTAGGTTGCCATTTAAAAAAATGTCGATGACGTGATAGCTAAAACATATGACAATCGAAAAAAATGAAAAACGCCAAATTGTGGCAAATAAATTGATAAGAAACTTTTGCTAGAAACTTTTTTTTCGTAAAGACATTATTTAAGGCTGTAGCATCGATGACCCTTACTTTTTATTCACCCTGTATGTATTACAATTGCAATTTCACGTTGTGAAGACAAGACATTTACAGCGCCAAGGGTTTGAGGTTGTGGATGTGTTTTCTAAGAAGCCGTTAATTGTGGTAATTGGAAATTATTGTATTCTGTAGGAGATTGTTTGCTTCGGCGCTCCACATGGGTTACATACAGGGCAATCCGTGTAACTCCGTGTAAGCCCACCTACACATTTGTATATTTCCTACACCTTTCTTGTCCCGTTCGGATGTGGTTTAATATGCTTCATTGCCCTGTCTTTGGCTATTTTTGGTAAAAAATTAAATACTAGTTTCTCTTAGTATTTTAAAGAGCGATATTTTTTATAATACATAGATATCTAACAATTATAAATCATTGAATTTATTTATTTTTCAATTTTAATTTGTAAAGTTTAATTTTTTATGTTATATTTGTAAATCAATTTTCTAGCTCACAAGTATAATTCGTAGAATATTATTAAAATTGGGGGGGGTGGGGTAATGTCACGGTTTATTTCATAGATTTTCTAAATTCGCACGGTATTTATATGCAGTAGAACTAGAGCTGTTATCTTGAGGCTGTTGTATTTAAATTTAAATTATATTTTATTTTCCTTATTTATACAACCTTCTCTATCCACTTTTATAAATATACACATTATGAAAATTACCTTTCAAAAAAACCTACTCTTTGTTGCAGAGTTTGTATAATGGGAATGTATTTTATTTATTAACACATACTTAGTTATTCGAGTATTATTTTAAATATTGTACCACTAATTTCTGTAAGCAGTAAATAATATGTATGTACAATTAGTGCATTACATAAGTAAAATGTCTTATAATAACGTTATTCACAGGTTATTCTTTTAGCACCTCAGTACCTAATAATTAGCATCTTTATTTAGATTTCTTTGTTTTGGCATCACAACGTCGAAATGTAAATACAAATCTACACACTGCCAATAGGAGAATCATCAAATTATAAGTGAGAATTATACCGAACACAAACACAGCTATAACATCTAAGTTAGAAGTCTGATAAAAAGGCATATCTCTCGCTGGAAGAACCAAATGCTCAGCGCTACCATGGCGCAAAATATATTCAGCCCAAAATATTCCCCTTTGTAAAGGCGTCTGAGGTTGATCCCGATATCGGCCAGAAATAATTTTCATATTTTGACGGTAGCTAAAAGGTAATAACTTTATCTATAACAGAAACACATGCACTGCACTTACACAGGATTATTCAAAACTTCTTGGACTCCTTCAAATACGTTGTCAGAAGTCAAATTTGCGTGGTCTAAACATTTCCCCAGATTTCTTTGAACCAATGTTCGAGCATTAACATATTGATCGATGATGAATGGAACTGCCACAACTGGAACTCCATGGTACATTGCTTCTTGGGTACTAAGAGCACCACCATGAGTGATAAACAATCTGATATTTGGGTGACCTACAGAGGCATTTCTGTATGTGTGGATTTATGGAATAAATTTCATTTATGTGAAAATAATGAATATGGAATTAGCCAACTACCTCGTAAATTTAAATTGGAAGATTCTGTGAAATATGTTATTCTCCAAGTGCTATTCAATGAAATACTTGTCACTATTGTCATTGTAGTTACATTAATGTACGGCCTATTTTACTTAGTAGGCAACAAAACCAAAATGCACAAATCACTTACTTTTAAAGTAAGTGATTTGTGCCAAAATGTAAAAACCTATCTTATATTTACGAGATGACAGTTAATTGAATACTCGTCAATTTTAAAAACCTTACCTAAGATCTCATTTTGTGGTAGCCATTTTCTTATAATAACATTCTTAGGTAATCCTTCTACATGATCTGATACAATTTTCCAAAGAATAGTTTGAGGAAATCTTCCAAGCGCGCCTAAGAAGGCCTGCCTTTGTTCCTGTCTCAACATTTCGAAGTGAATATTAGTTCCCAAAGAGAATAGAATGACTCCATGCTTAGCTTTGTCCATAATTTCTTTCAAATCCTGAAATCTGAAACTTTACATTTGTTTTATATTTAATTGCTGACTTGCCTTGGGTAAAGTTCCTGTTGGTTTTATATGTAATCCTCCAATGGGAATTATGTTGGGCGGTAAAGCTACCGGGTTGTCCAGTACAGGATCGGTGTTAGCTAATAAAATACTCATGCTTCGTTCTACATCTTCGGGTCTACGAATATTATCCCCGAAACGTTTTTTTCCTAACTGATATTCGGTAGAGGCAGAGATATAGTTACGGTAAATCAGCTCCACGTTTATATAAATAAAATTTTTCACTCTTTCGATGAAACTCATTTTATTGTCAAACCCGCTATTATAATGTGGTATGTATGATGTGTAAAGGTGATTTCCAAATGCATGTGATAGATATGGTGGAAGTAAAAACGCTGTAACGGCTACCACTGGTGGTTTATTGAATCTATCAATAATAGGGTACAAACACTGACCGAATGTAACATCGAATATAATTAAACCAAATTTGAAATCTTTAGGATAATTTAAAAGAGTTTCCAGTCCTTTGGTGTCCAAGTCATATTCGCAACTAAATTTTATAAAATGGTATAACGCTATTATAGTACTTAATGTACTTTCATGCATGGCGGCCTCAAAGTCAAAACCATCATGAACAATCTCGTAAAACCCTAAAAATAAAATAAAGATACAGTGGTGTAAAAAAGTCCGCATCACCCAAGCCTGTTATATTATACATATATAATACCTTCCAGTATTTGGTCGTCACACTAATGTCATTGCAAATTATATTTTTAAAAGAATAAAATAAGGCCTTTTTAGTGAATTCCCATAATCGACTATAATTCATTGGTTTATGGGAAAATAGTGAGATGGTTAATAGATACTTAAAATTCATTTAAAACAAATCGTATGAAAAATTCTTTTCGTTTTCTGAGTAAATAAACAGTAAAATCACTTTAAGATATTTCATTTGCTTTTGGAATTTCAATCAAAAGCGATTTGAAACTATTTTCCACCATACAGGATGCGCTTCCAATCGCGAAATCGCCATCATAGTCAAATGTAATCATCTTCAGTTATTCGAGTTACTAAAAAGTATTATAATTTGGAAAAATTTTAACAGGCCAGACACAAAACTCAGGACAGAATCCCTGTAAATGCTGAAATGTAAGAACAGATACCAGCTATAAATTTCGAAATTACCAAAAAATTGCGTGAGATGCAGTATTTACGAATTAAAATAATGAAACACTCATAGATCCAATTAATGATTAAACGAACTTACCTGAGTGAAGTTCGATCATAATTATATGACCGCCTTTTTACGTAATGATCATAACTGTAGTACCTCTATTTTACGCTTGAGTGTAGCACATACTTCAACGCAAAGAATTTTACGCGACACCAGTTCCCGCCAAATGCGTTCTCATTATATTTAAAGCTTCATACCTGTAAATTGCTTGGGAAGGGAATTAATAAACTAGGATGTTTGTTGGGAGGGTTTGATCATTACGTAAAAAGGCGGTCATATAATTATGATCGAACTTCACTCAGGTAAGTTCGTTTAATCATTAATTATATTTCCCGCCTTTTTACTAGATGATCATAACTGTAGATGTTCAAAGAACAGACAATTTACAGGAAGAAACAGAAAAAAGTATTTATTAGGTGTCCAAATACATAGCTTACACTCCCTTGTAGGATTATTTCATTTACTTAGGTCCAATATTGCTTCTGCAAAACGGTGTTTTTCCCTTAGTGTACAATTATAAAATCTTGCAAACACTAGGGACTTTTCCGTCCATCCCGCAGTTTTCCGAATTTCGTCTAAACCTATTCCCGATCTTCTTGCTGCGGATGTACTTGCATGTCTTGTTGAGTGAGCCTTGTACTTAGTAGTGTCAATCCCACTTTTGTGTAAAGTTTCTTTTATCCATCTACTCAGTGTTTGGCTTGAAGCATTGCCATGTGGTTTCCTGTGGGTTAGAAAGAGCTTACTAGTCGTCCTAATTGCTTTTGTTTTATCTATGTACATAAGGAGAGTCCTTGCTACGCAGATATTCATGTTTTCGTTGTAAAACGGAAGTCGTAGAATAGGTTGCAAATTGTTTGGATTAGAGGTCTTTATTATGTCTGGAATTAGGATTTGTATTTCCTCTGAAGTACTGATAACATTTTCCAGTTGAATTAGAGAGAATGTTTGCACACGATGAGCTGTGGTGAGGGCCAAAAGTATAAGTACCTTTTTTCCCAATAGCTCCAAGGGCATTTGATCGTTTGGTCCCAGTGATTCGACATACTTTAATACTACTGCAGGGTCCCACGTATATTGATATTTAGGTCCTGTAGGTCTTGCTCTGTAGACTCCCTTCAGGAACCGTTTGATCATTGGATTAGTTCCAATTTCTGGGCCCAAGACTAACGAAAGTGCAGAGCGTAAGGAATTAAGTGATTGATATGATAGCCCCTTATGAAAACAGTGAGTTAAGCATCCAAGTAGGTTTGAAACGGAATTGTCGTATGGGTCTTTGCCTTGAAGGGTGCAGTAATTCCACCAGGTTTTTAGTTGAGAGATGTATTGCATGGACGATGAATGTGAAAGGGATTGTAAGGCCACTTCTATAGATTCCTTTGGCATTCCTTGTTGTTTGAACGCTTTGCGCATAAGTGTCCTGCCACCAGGGAAAGTGTTTTCCACAATGGATGGGGGTTCCTGTCGACAGAGATAAGTATTTACGGTTTGGTTTAAAAATCAGCTGTTGGTTGCATAACTAAAGGAATAGCGGGTACCACGGCTGAGTTGTCCATAGAGGGACAACAAGAATACCCTCGGCCCTGTCATTTTTAATTTTTTGTAAGACTCTAAGGATAATTGAAAATGGGGGAAAACCATAAAAAAATAAGTCGTGCCAAGAAATGGTGAATGCATCTACTGCGAATGCATCCGGGTCTCTGAGCCAAGCACAGTATTTTGAGCATTTCTTGTTTATTCGAGAAGCAAAAAAGTCAATCTCTATTTGAGTATCTCGCAGATCTTTTGCAAAACATCTGAGGCCAAAAAACGCGGCTAAGAGTTCGAGGTAATTAATATGGCCACCACGCTCGCTTTGTGACCACGCGCCGTGTGAACTCTCATTATTACAGTATATACCCCAACCACTGTTAGAGGCGTCAGAAAAGATTGTTAACGAGAAGGACGATCTCCTTATCCTACAACTTGCTTGCTGAATATTCCTGAACCACCACTGGAAATGTGGTTGAAGATCGGACTTCAGTGTCATCTTTGCATTGAAATTATAATTTTTGGCTCGCAAAGCTAACAATTTTTCCCTTGTAATAGTTTAGTATATGTCCATCCATATTCAATTGCCGAGCAGATAGCGACCAAAGATCCCAAAAACTTTGCAAAGTCCCTGATTTTACAATCTGACCTTTTGCTTATTTCCCAAACTAGAGAAGAGAGTATTTCCCGTTTGTCTTGTGGTAGTTCTATTCTCATATTTTTAGAATCTATCATAAACCCCAAGAATTTGCATCTTTGTGTTGGGATCAAGCGGCTTTTTTGAAAATTAACAGAAACCCTAGGTCGTTAAGAAGGGTAACTGTACAGTTTTTGTTATTTAAGCATTCCTCATAAGATTTGCCAAGCAAAAGCAGATCGTCTAGATAAATAACTGACAGGAAACCTAAAGATCTCAAATGAGCCACCACTGGTTTCATAATCTTGGTGAATACAAATGGGGCAGTCGACAGGCCAAAGGGCAGGACATTAAACTCAGTAGCTCCAGCTGGGCTACGTTAACAGTGCCAAATTGCAGTGTATGATTTACACAAATCATAATAACACTAGCTCCAGCTGGGCTAGGTTAAAGCACCGATAACTAAACAACTCCTGGCTTGGTAACCTCAGATAACACTAGCACCAGCTGGACTAAGTTACTATAAGCAGTTCACCTTGGGTTTTCTGTCCGTTGAGGAGAGTAATCTCTAGCGGGGAAGGTGATCGGGACCTGGAGGCCCAACTGCCAGGACTGGGATCCGAAGGAGTAGCGGAGCGGGACCGAGAAGAATCTCGTCCAGGAACGTGATTACGAAAACTCTTGTATCGCTCCAATTTCTTCTCGAGTTTTCTTAACTTCCTTGCCAACCTCTCAGGGCTTTTATCTCTACTTCTTTTACCCATTTCGAGATTTGCAGAACGAAAAAACACTTCTTAAACTCTTTTCCACTCAAGCACAAAAAGAGTAATGAGAACGCATTTGGCGGGAACTGGTGTCGCGTAAAATTCTTTTGCGTCGAAGTATCTGCTACACTCAAGCGTAAAATAGAGGTACTACAGTTATGATCATCTAGTAAAAAGGCGGGAAATATAATCAAACCAATATGACAGTACTCCCCAGTCTGCAACTTTTTAGGAACCATATTTACTGGAGTTCGCAATAGTGTCCATAGTCTAAAGGCAATTCAGGATGCAGTGGCGAAAGTAGATGTAACGGGACGGTAACTGCTGCATGAGATATATGCTTGGTTGTCGCCCAGTTACTCAGTTGAGAAATTAAATTTGGTGTTTCAGTAATATCTTCATTAAAACAGCCATCCTTATTAATTTCAGTATTATTGCCAAAGTCATTACTATCAATGCTATTGCCATTATCAATAGGGTAGGTGGGGGCAAAGATCCGCAATTTTGACTTATGAATTTTTTCTGGCTACTGGTTGTTATTACTGGACCTAAAATTGTTATTAATGTTTAGCTTATACATTCACCTTAAACTAGTGACAGTTTTAGAAGTCTAAAATGTATGTGCAAGTCAGGATTACATTTGTTAAACATTGACAGATTTGGATTTTTGCCCCATCATGTGGGGTAGAAATCCACTCTGTAGAAATTGACTAAGAATTAAGGAACCATATGTGTAAACGCAAATTTTATTGAACATAAATAGCATTAAAATAAAGATAATTCACTAAGATCAGTCTGGAAACTAATTAAGTCTTTGTAACGTGCAGAACTACTTTGGATAGGTTTCGACAATTTCCTGACGACATCGTCTTTACTGAAGAACGATTTTTCGCCTATTTCAGGGAACCACTTTGTTTGTGGAGCTCTCTTGTAAAAAACACCTACATATCCCCCTGCTTCAATGTCAGTAATCTTAGCCACGTAAAGACGCAATGTGGCTTTTGTTTTTCCGTACACTTCTGGTCGAAGTTCAGCTGGAGTGTTGTCGCTCTTTGATTCATCCCCTGATAAGAAATTGCTCTTGCTCTGTCACGGTGGCTGGTAAAAAATCTTCCTCCGTAAAAATATTTATGTTAAGTGGAAAAATTCCAGTCATTCTGAATCCTTGGGTAGCTTTCTCCGCAGTAGCTGCTTTTTCAAATGCTCGTATAAATATACCAGCCACGTGGTACTCAGTTAATACTTGACCAGGGTTAGAAGTTGTCCAGTAGTCACATAAATCGCAATAATAACCCTTCAGAGGCCTAAAAAAATTACGATCTAAGGATTGAGTTCGATGGTTGCTATGGGGCGGTAAACTGAGCATGTGAATGTTGTTGTCTTTAGCAAATGTAATGGCTTGAAGTGAAACGTGCGATACATGATTGTCCAGAATTCGCAGGACAGGGCTGTCTGCAGTTGGGTTGCTGTGTTTTCTAGTGCTCGAGGTACACCAGAAATGTCGGTGTGTTCATGTAACCTGAATCTGTCACAGTCATTGATGAGCCAGTTGGACTATCTTTCAGAAGAAGAGGGTTGTGCCTTTTTCGAGCAAAGATGAAAAAAGGTGGCACGTAATGCCCTGCAGCACTTATACTGCATGCAACTGTTACAGTCTTTCCCTCCTTAACTGAAACATTTTTTGCTACTTCTCGCTTACCTACAGGAGCAATATGTTTGGCCAATTTGTTTGGAACTGTTTGAAAGCCGCTTTCGTCCATGTTGTAGATGCGATTTGGTGGAAACTGATATTTCTTCAGAGTGTAGCAAATTTTGGAAATACTGGGTCAACTGTTGTCTGTGGAATCCCATTGTCCTAGCAACGCTCGTCTTTCTTGGAGTCCTCAGAGATAAACGATTTCTCTTCAAAAACTGCCTCGTCCAATCTCTACCGGCTAATTGCGATTCCTTTGAGAACGGATGCGCGATTCTATTCCGTTTGGCAAATTGGAAGGCTAGGAAGCGCAGAGACTTCAATGTCGGCCTATAAAACCGGGAATCTAACGATTTGTAATGTTCGACAATTTCATTTTCGTGAGCTTGAGTGAATACCTATTTGAAACGGCCTAACGACTGAACTCCTCTACCAACTTTTAGTCGATTGCGAATTGTCGATTCGTCGTAACCCAAGATTCGAGCGATTTCCCTCACTGCCATGCCCCCTTCTTTTAGGTGCCATGCCTGGTTTAGAAGAGCTTCACTCAGCGGCTTCAATCCTTCGATCTTTCGTTTGTAATTCCTTCAAAATAAGACAGATAATGAAACAACTAATAACATTAATTAAATGAGACAGTTGAATAAAAAATATGGGGCACACGTCCGCAGCGGATGTTTGCCCCACTAAGGATGCGGACTAATACCCCCATTCCCACTGTTTAAAAAATTTCGTAACTCCCGCCAAACAAAACATAACCTTGACAAGGCGGTATGCTCAAGACGTTATAAATATGATACAAATTCACAGCCAAACATTACAAACAGCCCTGCTATATGGACGCCAGCCGTCGGGGAGTGACATATTGCACAAATATTAGATCAAACAATGGAGAAAACATATCCTACCTCATAGCTGAAAATTGCGTTGTCGTAGAAACGTCAAACTTCGTTTACATGACCTCCGCCATATTGGCTTCTATTGTAAACACTAGTGGCACCAACTTAACAAGGAGATTTTTAAATTTGCGTTGCGGATTTTTACTCCGTCGGGACTTCACATGTATCAATAATAGAACTTTGTTCAATAAGAGAGCTCTCAACAACTTTGGTGCTTAACCTTCCGGCAGGCGCGCTATTTAAAATTATACACGAGCGGGCGCATGCGGCACTGTATGCCGCAAATAGAAAAACGCAAGGATAGCTAATGTAAACTAATGTATGTTATAAATGAGATAAAAACAGTACATGATAAAACATTTGAAAAATATCATAACAAGTAATTCTTTGTAAAATAAAAAAAAAACTAACGTTTAATTAATTTTGAAATTAATTAGTCTTCTTCCATTGGGGGATGCAGACAATTATTGCACTGTACTGTTTTCATGGAATGTCCTTTGCAAGCAAACTGGTTGCACGAATCACAAGTAACCGTGGTTTTGGTGTTTTTATGTGCACTGCAAATGCGACACCTTCCACTACGATTCAACTCGCTGTGGCGGATGCCTCAGTTGTCACTCTATGCTGGGAAAGAAATTCCACTATATCTTTTGGAAGTGTTTGTATTTTAGCACGTATTCTCAAATGATCTTCCATTAAACCAAAACTTAATTGAGTTAGGAATTTCCTCCTTCCGGGTGGTATTTCTAGTGGCTTAGTATTATTGAATATGATTTCCGAATTTATTCCTGCAATATCTAACATCCGAAAAAAAATTGCGAGAGGCCACTTCCTGGTAATTCTTTGTGTCGTGTAAGAGGCACATTTTTGGTCGACAGTATCTACGCCGCCTTTTGTCCTATTATAATTAATAATTATCTGTGGTTTGTTGGTTTTCTGGTCAATTTCGCTTGTATCGTCCATGGTAGACAGCAAAATCATAGCTTTATTATTTTTGGGAGCATGTGAGACCAAAGTCATATCATCTTGAAAAGCAAATAGCGACGACCCAACAGTACGCGTTTTATTTGGTAGAAATTCTGGTGGCAATTCTTTTTTGTTTTTTTTTATTGTGCTAGTCAACGTAAGGCCATTTTCGAGAAGATACTTAGCTAACGGATAACTAGTATAATAGTTATCGGTAGTTAGATTTCTGTTAGATTTTTTGATGGGATCTATCAATCTCTTAACTATGTCGAATGGCTTATTAGATGTTTTGTATGGACCATCCCGTTGTGTTCCACAGTATATTTCAAATTGCCAGGTATGGGATGTCGTACTATCACAAAGGGCATACATCTTTATGCCATATTTCGCTGGTTTTTGTGGCATATATTGCATAAACTCCCATTGGCCTCGAAATGGATGAAGCGTTTCGTCTATTATGACGAATTCACCCAAACTATAGCTATTCATACAATTATTCACAAAACCCTCGTAAATACTTCTAATGGGCGCTAATTTATCAGTCTTTTCGCGATCCTTTCTAGTTCTAATGTCATCGAAACGCATAGAACGTAGAAGAAATTGGAACCTCTTGTCAGTGTTGGGTAGTAACTAAGTAAAAGTAACTCGTTACTAGTAACTAGTTACTTTTCAGTTACTTAATAGTAACTTAATTACTTTTGTGTTTTCAGTAATTGTAACTATAACACGTTACAATTATTTAGTAACTTTAGTAACTGAATATGACAAGTTACATTTTCATGCTACAAATGTAAAATATTTTAAAATGTTCTGTTTTTAATGCGTAGTATTTGAGAAATTATACCTGAAGCTGAAGAATTTATTGAAATTTCGAATGCTTTAGTATGCAAATGCTAATACCGAACACAGGAACACCTTCTTGTACTTAGTCGATAATAAATAATATTTGATGGATCCTATTTGGGTGGTAACTGCTTTTTCCAGTAATCTTTAATCCTTTAACAACTAGAAGCTCTCTGAGCAGGTATGCGGATTACTGGGAAGTACATTCCTAACGCCTGTGCGCAGGTTGGGGGTGTCTAATTGAGACGAAAATACATTCACCTTCTCTATATTTCAATAATAACCAAAAATAATATAGAATTCTTGGAAAATCCCAAAAACATCGTTGAACCATCTCCTCTAAGCTCTAAGCCTGTTCCTTCCTTCACGTATAGAATATTTGCTAATAAACAATTGTTTATAAATGTGTGTTTCTGTTGACATTAAGTTGGTAGTAATCGCATATACATTAGTAGCGTCTCGTAAAAAAGGTAACTTAAAAAATAACGAGTTACTTTATGGTAACTTAGTAACTTATTCAAGTTACTTTTATAATTCTGTAACTTAGCAACTTACTTAGTTACTTTTTTGCCGAGTAACTGATTAACTTACTTAGGTAGTTACTTTCTTAGAGTAACTTACCCAACACTGCCTCTTGTAACTAAATGCAGCTCTCAGTCTAGTCATTCCAGTTCCATCTTTGGTCCACAACTCTTGAACGTTAACATGATTTCCTTTCTTTACCGCAATGAGAAACAGTACTCCAAATAAAGCTTGCATTTCAGTTCGTGTAGTTAATTTACAGACTCGATCTCTTTGATAAGCAGTAACAATATTGTCAATCATATCGTTGGTAATATAAGTCAAGAATGACTCCATTTCATTTGAAACATTTTTTGCTTGACACTTGGAGCCAGGTAACACATTGATAATATTTTTAGCTCTGTTTTTATTGCAAACAGCTACTGGAGTACTTTTCCAAATTGATTCTCCATCCTTACCTATGTAAAAATGGTAATCTGCTTCTTGTCTTTCTAACGGTTGTATATTTTCCCCGTCTTCATCCCCAGACTTTTTTTAATTGAAAATATAGGAACTAGTTTGCTTAAAATTTTAATTTAAAAAGGCACAAAAAGGCAAGAAAAATAGGAAATTCCTCAAAAAAGGCAGAATCCTGAAAAAGACGCAAAAAAGGCAAAAAAAGGCAAAATAAAATTTGCATTTTTGAATTGCACGCATTCTAAAACGGATTTAAAATTGGGTCTGCCTTTAATCCTTCCATTTATTAAAAAAAGGCAATTTGCCTAACTATCCTAGCTCTAGTAATGTACAAGGCACGTCGTTGTTCAGAAAATCTAGATTAGTGACTTGGGGTGTTAATCTTTCTTTTTTCAAATATGTCAGTTTGCAGTAACAATGTTCACAATTTTTCATTGGCTACTAAAATTATAAAATTGCTAAAAGTTAGTCACTTCAGGTAGGCACATACTATTCGCATCACACGGAACGGGGGGATCGCATTTTATTTGGCTACATCGCATACTATTTGCAAAAAATCGCAACGGAACGGATTTTATTTTGTTGTAACGCTTAGTATTTACGCAGTCCCGTTATTACAGCCGCAATTTTCACCTAGAAACAAAATGAATTCAGAAGGATTGTTTTTAAGGGCAGCTTTGCTCGAAGAAGAAGAAAAAGAAGAAAAGCACCGAAAACGTAAAACGTGTTTTTCCGTGGCTAAATATGGTGTTGCTGTATTTAAAACTAAAGCAAACATTACAGAGTGTCTAAACGCATTTCAAACGCAACTCGATACTTGGAGAAACAATACTTAAAGTTTTTATTTAATTTTTGCCTGACAGCTTCATTATTTTTGCAATTTCTTCGCATATATTTTGTCTTCTTTGCAAAACAGAATATTGCGAATGTTTAGAGTAGCATCATCCATTTTTGCGCTAACTTATTAATCTAGTGTTTTAATTACTCAGATATTCAACTGCATATATATAAACTGTACCAACATTTCAGTCAAACTTGCAGCGCTTTACGTTTTGCAAGTTCTACAGTCGCATACTGTACGGAAATGCAAATAACGTCATCAACACACACCGCATCTTACGGATTTGATGGTGTTTCGACAATGTGATTCCGCAATTCCGTTTATGCGATCCTTCCGATGCGGCTAATATGCGATACTCAACAGTATGACATATGATAGCAAACAAAATTGCGATCCGTCCGTTCCGTGTGATGCGAATAGTATGCGCCTACCTTTAAGGTAAGCGCATACTATTCGCATCACACGGAACGGACGGAACGGACGGATCGCATTTTATTTGGCTACATCGCATACTATTCGCAAAAAACCGAACGGATTTTATTTTGTTGTAACGCTTACTATTTACGCAGTCCCATTATTACAACCGCAATTTTCACCTACAAACGAAATGAATTCAGAAGGATTGTTTTGAGCAGCTTTGCTCGAAGAAGAAGAAAAAGAAGAAAAGCTCAGAAAAAGTAAAACGCGTTTTTCCGTGGCTAAATATGGTGTTGCTGTATTTAAAACTAAAGCAAACATTACAGAGTGTCTAAACGCATTTCAAACGCAACTCGATACTTAGAGAAACAATACTTAAAGTTTTTATTTTAAGTTTTGCCCGACAGCTTCATTATTTTTGCAATTTCTTCCATATATTTTGCCTTCTTTGCAAAACAGAATATTGCGGATGTTTTAAATTGTACAATTCTTCATAATGTTGTATCACAGAAATTAGAGTAGCATCATCCATTTTTGCTTTCGTTGTTACTAACTTATTAATCTAGTGTTTAATTACTCAGATATTCAACTG
>JABXWE010018089.1:0-10748 GCA_014611495.1 Limonius californicus | reverse complement strand
GTAAAAAAACAAACTAAAAACAGTACGATTATAGGCCTCCTTAACGTACTGTTTTTAAGCTAAAACAGTGCGCTTAGAACGGCTTTATAAAACCAAAATAGAAAAAAGAAAAAGAAAACACTATTAAGTAAAATTTTCCTTTTTTTACCACGAAAAAGTAGTTGTTACTACTGTATTTGATGTATCTGAATTCGTCGAACGATATTTTAATATAGTTTTAAGGTTGGTAACAGTAAATTATATATACACGTGACAAAGTTCCAAAATATGTAGAGTATGTTCATTAAGCCGGCCGTGGTGGTCTAGTGGTTAGCGCGTTTGCCTTTAGATCCGAGGGACACGGGATCAAACCTGGCTGAGGTCGGCGAGATTTTTCTAGCGGGGAAAAATCTGAAAATGCGCCTTTTGTCGGATAAAGGCTGATTCCCCACTATACGTTAAGCCGGCGGCAGACGACCGACAGGCACCGCACCGACAAAATATTATCAAATGTACTTACAATAGGAGTATTCACACTATACGTCACCGACATGGACAATCAAAAACAGTCGCCGGCCGGCATTGTTGACGAGAATGTTTTGATGGTCGGCGTCTGTCTGTTCGGTACGGATCTGATAGTGTGAACAGATTGTCGCCTGCTTACCTATTTGCACTTGCATTTTGGTGAGCTTAACATCTATTTTGCAACAATGAACGACGAAAAATTAATTTTGCTAGTTGAAGGCAATGAATTGTTATAATATGTGCCATCGAGACTATAGTGACAATATCAAGAAAGAACGAACTTGGATGAAAATTGGCAAGGAATTAAAACAACCAGGTAAGTGCTAACAATACCATAAATGGTGTTATGGCTTCCCTAAACGTAGTACTTTTTTTAACAATAGCGTCTTCAATACTGGTTAATAAATCATTAAATTGATATCTAGACATCCGGAAATATTGGTGAAATTTAGCTTCATCGTCCAGTAGTTCCCTATATAATATAAAGAATTCTCCTTCGGTGTTCCCGTTCAGCAATGATTTATGTACCCATATCTTTCGACGTTGGCTTTTTCTACTCGATTCTTCTTCCTCTTCCTCAAGTAGCAAAACAATTATCGCTAAATCACAATTATTGTAGTTCTTGAACATTGTGTGCTGCACAGAACTACTGAAAATGACTAAATATAAAATACGGTGAGGTAGCACTGCCTGCTACCTGCTAGATGGATAGTGGGAATGACAACAAAATATTGTCGGTACGGTGCCTGTCGGTCGCCTGCCGTCGGCTTCCGTGCCACTACGATGTGTGACACGTTAAAAATCACTACTGGAATTGGAATTACCCCAGATAGGCAAAATTCTTAGTTTAGGGTCTACAATAAGCCAATGATGGCTGCAGTGCTTAGAGATGCTTGGAAAACCGCGTCCTAGATCTCGCTCTTTCAAATCAATCAATCAATGTTCATTTAAAAAAACTCGCAGCTGGCCGTGGTAAATTTACGTACAGTGTCGTCTTACAGCATGCACTTTATAGGAAGCGAAATAACGAAAGTTACTAATTTTTAAATCAGTACGTAAAACACGATTTAATTGGTAATAAAAAAAATGTCCGCCTGTATACACTGGTATACACATGTTAGTTGATTTTCTGAACAATTTGAACTTTATAATTAAATAATAATTAGATCTTCAGGCTTCATTTCCGAAATACGTCGATTCCGAATCGCTTACCGTTAAAATGTATTCCTATGTATACGTCAAAGTGTATCACATATCCCACATAACCTCGAAATGTGATTGTTGTTGTCATTTATAAGTGACATTATACCTGTCAATTGTAACATATGGGCTAAGCCATACCTTGTTAAAAATTTCAAACCCTGCTAGAGTTTTTTTTTAATAAACATACAGTATTTATTGCAAGTACGCAACACTCTTTACATTTGTTGATTTATACCGGTAACATACCAGGGTCATATTGCTTAGCCGGCCGTGCAACATGTTGCAGTTTCAAAAATTTTAGACCCGTTAGAAACGAAATCTCAAGTTACTAAACAATCCCCTTAATGCCTCACTAGTGGGCTTTTTTCGTAAAATTACCGAATTCGTCAATGTACATATATTTTAGATCAGGAGATATTTTTTTATATTGATATTCCGATCTACTCAATATTGATAGCATTAATATATCGTTAAAATAGATAATATTGATTTTTGTTAATATAGATAACTCAATATTACCCACATATCAGGATTATACTTTTTTTTTTGTCTAGGTAGGATATATAAATGAAAGCAATTTGCAACACAGGATACCGATTATGTGTATTTTTCTGTAACTGATACTTTGTTTACTTGTAATCGCTTGTTGTACATGTTATTTACCTGCCGAAGCTTATAAAATCCTGCACGTATTTAGGTAATTTATTTGGGCCCTAGTTGCCTTAAACAACACAAGTCAACGAAAAAGACAATTTTGCTGGATTTATTTTAATGAAAAACTTATTTCAACTTTTCAGTACCAAAATAATACATAAATTTAATATAATATAACAAAGTATTTAGAGTTTTATAAATTATATACATTCCTTTATTTTCAACAATGAACACTACGAATGAAACTCCCGCCAAATGTGAAGTGAAACGAAAACGCTACTGAAATTTACCGTTTATGCGAAGTCCAGGCATCATGAGTGAAGGAAAGGCCAGACATGGGTGTAACAATTTCAGAGATGACCGAACAAACGTGCACGATAAGGAATAGAGTGGGACATTTTTTGTTCGACAATTTCGTGGGAAAACTGAACAAGAAAATCGTGATGAGTGGTGATTCACAATTTCGTAAATGCTCATCAAATTTTACGTACGGCACTGTATGAAATTTTCATGAACAGGCGACAGTACTACAAAGTTTGTGCGAGGTGCCTAAGATGTTGACGGATATTCACAAAAACCAGCGAATTGCCTCTGCATTGGGCTTCTTGCATCACTACCAAACTGACGGCTATGAGTACCTGAATCATACTGTGAATGGCGATGAGACTTGGATTTCGTACTCACATGTTGAAATCAAGCAATACAATAGAAGCACAGAGTTCTCCCCAAGCCAAAAAGTTCAAGCAAATGTCTGAAAGGCCTCTAGGCCTGTGAAAGCTTCATAATAATAATAATAATAATAGGCGTCTTGTTGACTTTTTTTGGAACGTAGTACGCAGTGGCGGATTTTACATAAGACACATTAAGCCCCACTTTCTGAGTGGCTTCAAATTTTGAAAATATTAGTGTAATATTCATGTTGAACCTACAACAATTTTTGCACAAAAATAAAATAGTAAATCTTAAATCTAAACTTATCCGTGCCACATCAATCACTCAATAATTCTTAATCCGCTATTTGAAATAAATTTAAATCAAAACCAACAGTTAATCTTCCCATTCCTATAGGAACAAAAAATATTATGCATAACCTAAATATAATAATACCAGCAATCGATCTCTGTAATAGAAAAGCCGCCCCGTGGACAATATCATTGCCAGAAATAAATTTATCCCTCTCCCAATTACACAAAACTGATACATCCCCAATTTACTTTAAACATTTGCTAAAGGAAATACTACTGAATTACCCAAATCATCTACAAATATATACAGACGGGTCTAAAATAAGTGACAAAGTGGGAAGTACATTTAAAAATCAAAACTATAGTGAATCGTATAAACTTAATAACATGTGCTCATCATAAACAGCAGAACTTTACGCTATTAAAAAAGCACTTTCACACGTTAATAATCGTTTTCCAAATAACTACTTATTATTAACAGACTCTCTCAGTGCAATTCAAGGGATTCAAAATATATATAATGACAATCACGTGAACGAAATCCACATACTTTTTCGTCAATTAGAAACAAAAAAACATCGAAGTAGTAGTAATATGAATCCCGTCACATACAAACATCCATGAAAACGACCAAGTGGATTAACTAGCAAAACAGGCCACCACACTTAATGAAACTGACTGAAGATTTAAAAATATTCATAAATTATAGCTTTCAAGAAAAATGGAATGACGATTGGAATTCAATACAATTCATTTGGTAATAAAACAAATATCCTCCTGTATACACTGGTATACAGTTTACACATGTTAGTTGATTTTCTGAACAATTTGAACTTTATAATTAAATAATAATTAGATCTTCACGTTTCATTTCCGAAACAGGTCGATTCCGAATCGCTTACCTTTAAAATGTATTCCTATGTATACGTCAAAATGTATCACATAACATCGAAATGTGATTGTTGCTGTTGTCATTTATAAGTGACATTATGACTGTCAATTGTAACATATGCGCTAAGCCGTACCTTAATAAAAATTTCAAAGCCTGCTAGAGTTTTTTTTAATGAACATACTGTACCTTTTTAGTTGAAGAATGATAGATATTCTACATTTCCGTTGGATTCTGTTCTCTATTTCAGTGGGATTCTGTATCAGAATCCAACGATAAATTGCGGAACCGGAAGCTAGTGGGCGTGGCATTTTACCGCTTGGGATCTCCCACTTGTTTTTGAAGTAACTGTCAAAAACAGTTTTAAATTTTCGTATTCGTAAAAACAGTAAGAACTAGGTATGAATAATTCAGACAGCGAAAACGCTGAAATGTGTTCTCCACCAGAAATAACGGAAACCGCGGAAACGACGTGTATTAATTTACTGCCGAAGAAATCGCAGAAACAGTACACAATGGTGTACACGGCGTAAAATGGTTGTGGCTAGTGAACCGACATACGTCCATCTAAAGCAAAATTTTTATTATACTGATTCGGACCAAAAATTGTAACTTCCTACGAAATAGTTGTAGAGAAAGTATAGTCTCCTACTCGTGTAGAATAGCTATTATTCACTAGGATGATTTTCATTTTCATCCTTATCAATAATAGCTGTCATTCTACACTCATTGAAGAATATACTATTATTGACAATTATAAGGGTTTATGTTACTAGTAGTGAAAAATAAAGTATATACACCTCGGTAGAAAAGTCTTATAGCCCTCGGGTCTTACGTCCCTCGGCGCTACGCTTCTAAACTTAGCCCTCAGGCTATAATAGTAGACTTTTCTACCTTGGTGTATAATATACTACTACTAAATAAACAATATTAGGAAAATAATAATAATACTTTATTACCTCTAGTATTAAACTAAATTTAAATATAAAATAATAAAAATAATAGCACCGCTTGGGAATGGAAACCGAGTTTTAAGCGCGAGAGCCTGGCACTTCATCGGGGCAGCCCATTTAGATACTTCGTTGCGCGATGTCAATATTATATATATTTAATAGTGACACTCCGCTAATTGGCTTTTTAACTATTTAAACTGAGTAAATTAACCTAAAACTGCAATCGCTAACCGCTAAGACAAACTAATTTGTAAATGCGAAATGCCATATTTAATATCTAGGGAACACTGTTTCTCGGTATATGATTCCAGGCAGATACATATATTTTTGTTTTATTTTACATGCATACTGCACTAATTTGATCTGGCATACTAAATTGAAGACATTTATTTAAATATTTTAGGAAAACTCTTAAAGTAAACGATTTTTGAAAAATTGAGCGTTGCAGAAAGCGGCGTTCAAGCAATGATCAATACTAAACATTTTAATTTTTATAAGTAGCTTCCAAAAATTATTTAAGCGCACTGGAATAGTAAAAAAATACTTTTGATGGTGCCTATAGGTAGGGGCACAGCCTATTACATTTTGTTCAAAAATTAGTGTTCTAATATTTCATAGAAGTGAGATATCAAGCTGAATCGTCAAAAATGGATTATTTTGCTGCGATTTTTGATAATTGACAGATGTTTTGCACACATATGTATATCGAGTACAACAAATAAAAAAAGTTTTGACAATTTTTTTAAATTTGTGAATACTGTTTTATGGGGACGCTGAAATATATACATATTTAAAAAGGCGTTCCCCACCCACGGGGCGGCACTGATTATAGTAATCATTTTACATTCTGATTGAAGTTTATACGTCATCATAAAAAAAGCGTAATTTGTTTGTTATTTTACAAAAAGTTCAAACCATTCCCATAATTTTCTAAAATAAAATTATCTTTTTCGCTAATGGATTAAAATTATGTATATTGATATTAAAAGCTATAGGTATTCGTATTTTTTATTTCAATTATGTGTCTACCAAACAAAATTCAAATATACACTACTCAAAAAATAAAAGTAGTCATTTTTTTTTGTTGGCGTATTTTCATTAAGATTTAAAATTTTTAAGTAAAACTTGGCATATCTATAAAGCAATTACTTAATAAATTACAGTAATCCATTCCTCGTAGTGGAAGCAAACGTTTCAGGAAAAAAATAAAACACAAGTCTTCTCCACAAAATTTATTTAATACTGCGCTACATATGTTTCGGCTTTATAACTGAAAAGCCATCCTCAGGCAAAAACAAACTAAAAGGAAAATTCACAAAATTAACATCAAATTCCAATTCAATTTGATGTTAATTTTGTGAATTTTCCTTTTAGTTTGTTTTTGCCTGAGGATGGCTTTTTCAGTTATAAAGCCGAAACATATGTAGCGCAGTATTTTATAAATTTTGTGGAGAAGACTTGTGTTTTATTTTTTTCCTGAAAGCAATTACTTGTCTAAAATACCCCTACATTTGTAAAAAATTAATTTGCATTTAATAAAGTTACAAGCTGTTAAACGTGAACATGCTAAAAACTAAAGTGATCAAGGGACTTGTTACGGATAAACAATGCATGATTTCTATTGTTTCTGTCATTTGTTGATATGGCTAACATCACCATCAAGTTCCTCAACGACTTGGAAGACATTTAACTATATTAGAAGTTACCAGAGATGTTACGTTGTTACAAGAAGGCTATTCTCAGCGTTATGTGGCTCGGGAGCTTGGGGTTGTACAAGGGGCCATTTGGAAGTTATGGAAACGTTACAGAGAGTCAAATCAGGTTACGAGACGTCCAGGAACGGGCCGTCAAAGAAAAACGACTGCTGCTGATGATTGTTTTCTTCGTTTACAAGCACTTCGTAGTCGCACATCCACTGCTCGGGATCTTCAAGAGGACCTGTTGCGTAATAGTGGCCGTAGAGTAAGTGACCAAACTGTTCGTAACAGACTAAAAGAGGCCAATCTCGACGTCCTGCAAAAGTACCAAAGTTATCTAGACAGCATTGTCAAATGAGACAACAATTTGCTAGGCAGCACGTCAACTGGCAACCTCGGCACTGGCGTCGAGTAATGTTTATGGACGAATCAAAATTCTTTGTGGGAATGATGGACGAAAACGAGTCTGGCGAAGAACGGGAGAACGCTATTTACCGCAAACACTACAAAAAAGTGTTCCTTTTGGAGGTGGTTCGGTAATGATTTGGGGCGGTATTTCGATAAATGGTCGCACAAATCTGGTAGTAATTAGCAACGGCGCTATTACGGGACAGAGGTACATCGAGGATATTCTAGAGCCTCATGTAGTACCCAGAGTAGAAAAAGATGGTCAAAATTTCATACTAATGCATGATAATGCTCGGCCGCACACTGCCCGAATTGTTACTCGTTATCTTCAAGAGCACAACGTTCGTACTTTGGACTGGCCAGCATGTAGTCCTGATATGAACCCGATCGAACATGTATGGGACTATTTGGCAAGACGCATTAGGTGCCGTCCAAATGTTCCTGTGACGCTCCAAGAATTAGAACACGCTTTAATTGAAGAATGGGAGAATATCCCACAAGAAAACCTCCGAAGGCTTATTCGCAGTATGCCCCGACGTTATACTGCAGTTATACAAGCCCGAGGGGGCAATACTAAGTATTGATTGTATACAAATCATAAGAAAAATAAGTTTTCGTAAAATTTTGAATTAAGCTTGAACCATTATTACCTTACTTATCACTTTAGTTTTCCACATGATTGTGTTTAACACCTTATAGCTTCAATAATATTAATTTAATTTTTGTAAAATGTTGTTACAGTTGAAATAAATAATTGTTTTAAATTTGTACAGAATAATATTTAAAAAATTTTCAATCGTGATAGAAATATGTCAACAACAAAAAATGACTACTTTTATTTTTTGAGTAGTGTATAATAATGTAACAATAGAATGTTAAAGTAAGTATACAGGGTGTCTCAGAAAGAATGGGCCAGCGTTTAGTAATAGATTTCTTAGGTAAAAATAAACCGATTAAACCTTAGGCAGAAAATCCTTCCTTAAGAAGTTATAGGGCCTTAAAGTTGTTATGTGATTTTTAAATTTGCCGCACACTTTGGTAGTGCCGTAATTGTTTTGCCGCTTCGTAGTAATTAATATCGCTGTTCTAATAAAAGGCTTATTTTGAGTTACCATTTCGGTATTTTGTTTGGTCTTTCGAGGCTCTAGATGTGATCAATGGTTTCTTTGTGTGAAATCGCAAGCTTTGATTTCATCCGCTAAACCTTGAACGCTTCTGGGAATTCCGAGCGTCAAAAACAAAATTCCTTCTCGAACTTCTTGCATATGATTTCGCCAGGTTGTGCAATATCGTTTGGGAGAAGTGAGGTCCCAATTGCATTTTGATTCAGTTGGCATTTAGACCTCCGCCACTCCGGGTCCTTGAAAACAACATCTGTCGAGGCCCGTAAATGTTGTTTTTTGGAGTGAAAGCCAGACTTCCAAAAACGACGGTTGAGCTCTGGAGAGCGTTCCCTTTTTTTTCCTCGCGGCGTATTGCTATTTTTTTTACGATTTACCGTATCGTGTTTTGCTGTAGTGCAAAAGATCCTCGACTTATTAATGTCGGATTTATATAAGTGATAGCAAAATGGTCGCCATGGTTTTGGACAATTAAAGTTTTAATTGTTCCTACGAACTTAGTTCGGATCTTTGTGAGGTTAAAGGGAAATAAATAAATAAATAAATAAATCGTACAAGTGCTGTGCCTGGTTTTTGGTTCGTTCCGTCGTTCTCGAGAATTTTGCTGACATCGTTGACAGCAGTTTGCCCCCATCAAATAGAGCAGCTCAGGGGGTTGATCTCCTCGATTATTCGGATATAGCCCTGTCTGGCATCGCCGAAGTCAACATCTCCCAGGATCAACCACTCCTTTCTTCCCGTTTCTACATGGATTCGACACCTTGATCTTGTGCGAAGCCTTCTCATCCACGAAAGGTAAAAACTACCAAGTTTTGTGCTTGTGGAAAGTAACTTTCGGCTTGGCACGCGTATCTTGCAAAATTCAAATGTATTGACTTTGTTGTTACATCGATAAAAAAATTATTAACAGTGACCTGAAGCCACTGTTTGTTTTGCATTAATTATATACCGACGCTAATTTTATGCTATCATTTCCTGTAAACTTTACGCCTTTGACCCACACAGTCATTTTAACATAAATATTGTGTGTCAACGACGGCAAGTTTTATTCTCCCAGCGCTCAAGAATTAAGATCCTGTAATTCGGATTTTTGGTGTTAAACTTGTCATATTTTACCAATATTCATATCATTATATGTGTTTTAAAGTTTACTGTGTCTTATTGTGTCTTTTGTACTTGCTGTGTAAGGATTTTGCAAGCTTTAAGATCTAGGAAAAAGCACAAAAGAAAGGTGAGTTCGATTCCCGTAGCTGTGGGTCCTTGGCCTTTCACAAGAACCTTGAAACCAGCTGGACTAGAAAGGTGGCGCCCCCTTATTTCGACGCATCCTGTACACAATTTTAAGCATTTCCTCTATAAGCAATTTTAGCGAACCCCCCCCTCCTGCCCTGAGTCAAGCCGCTGGCCTTTACCACCTTTTTTTGTTTGCGGGTCCAAGAAAAGCGCTTTTGGCTGTACCAAAAATTTCTTAGCACGCCAACGTGCGATTTTCTTTGTCCCATAATTCTCGTAGCGAGATTTGGCCCGTAACAAATTTGGCGCCCTCTTCGTGGGGCTGTTTTCTTGCCATTTTTCCCGAGTATTGGAAGAATTTCCGTGAAACGCTTTTATTTGAAAAGTTGTGTACGTTTTCCGACTGTTTTCGCGAATTTTCCCGTAACTTTGTGTCATATTTCCCGCATTTGAATTCTTTTACGATTCTCAAAGTTTTTTTGGACTTTTTTTGAATTTTCTCGAGTTTTCCGTGACATTTCCTGTGTTTTAGTAATCCTGTGTCGAGATATTCTGTTTTGTTGAATTTTCTTGTAGAATTCTTTAAAATAACCACCCAATTTTGTGGATTTTTCAGATTTTGTTAAAACTTTTTTTAAATTTCCAGTTTTTTTTAAATTTTAGCGGATTTTCGTAGATTTTTTTTTGAAACTTTGTTGTCCTCGGTGACTTTGTTGTTAATTACGTAATTATTTGGTTCAGAATCCAGTGCCGTACCTTTTTTTTTTCTTGATCTTCACGATTTATTTGATTGACATTTTAATTCCTTGCGTTGAAGGCGAACCTTGCATTATTTTCGTTCATTGCCCGACCTTGAACCTTGAGTTTATTTACGAAGACTTTCTTTATTGAATTGCTGTTCTTGCATTTGTCATCATGGCTTTGTGAATCCAGTGTCGTACGCTTTTTGAATTTTGTAGAATCTTTTTTTTGGATATTTTCGTTCCCTGTCCCGAACTTTCGCGAAACTTTGTCGTGTTCTCGTATCGTTTGCAGGTTTTTTTTGGTTGTTCTCGTTTTGTTTGGTTTGCTTTGTTAGAAGTTTTTTTTTCGTGTGCTGTCGTTTATTTTCGTATACTTGT
>JABXWE010018088.1:0-32386 GCA_014611495.1 Limonius californicus | reverse complement strand
GAGAAGTATAAATAATGCCTAATAAATCAGTTTTCCATAACATTTACATTTAAAGTGTTGGTATTTTTTGTTAAATTCTCTAAATCGTAAAATATAAGTACTACTCGAGATTTAAATATCCCATATTGGTAAATTTTAATAATATTGACTTATTTAATGCACCTTCGCTAGGTTTAAGTACATCCAAAATTACATATTTAAAATATATACATACGTGTTTAATAAATTTGTATCTATCCGGGAAAATATTTATTAATAGTGTTTCTAATATGTAATGTAATATTTAGTTATATTGCTAACATTTAAAATATATCTTGCAAATTTTAATTACTTCCATTTGATATAATTATATATCTTTTATTTGGCTTAGGGTGCTATATTAAAATATATTCGAAAATATTTACCTTAAAAGCGTAGACAGTTATACTTGAGTGCACGAGAAGAAATTTGTTCAAATTTGCTTTACATTTTATTCCACCTAATGCTAGCATCAACTAGCCCACCTGGTCTCCGGTCTTATAACGTCTCATTTTTTAAATGTAGTTTTCTGAAACATCGACTGAATGAAGTATATTTTAAATTCATAAATCGATAAATTTTCCCGCAAAAAGTGTCTAAATTAACTTTTCCTTGCATCTTATTCATAGCCTGCCTGGTATTCGGACCGTATACCGTCTGATTTTCTGAATGTGCTTTCTTAATAATCAACTGCATAAAAAAACCTTAAGGTACATAAACATCGGTAACCAAACATGTGCATGTTTAAAATTTTTCCTAATAATATGTTGAAATTTGTTTTTTATTTTGTTTCACATAATGGTGACATTAACTGGCCTACTTGGTCTCCGGACCTTGTAAATGCTGCTTTCTTGAAAGTCGAATGAACAAAAGATAAATTCGAAATCAACAAAGAATCAGAATAAAGGTTCACATTTTGATGTCAGTTTGATAGATTTCAAAAAGTGTTACCAATATGAAGCTTTCAAATTACTAGATTCTAGTATTAGTTCTGCTTTTTGCTGCCAGCAAAGCTGCATTGGTTTTGTTGTACGTTAAACAATGATTTTAGTAATAATAATAAATAATTAACAGTGATTTGGATAAGACAATTCGTTTCGAACTCCGGTAAAAGTCACGTTTATAAACGAAAAATATATTTTAATATCTAATATAACAAAGAAACTTGGGTGAAATCGTTCCTTCTTCGAAACATGTGTTTAAAATATTTTTAGAAATAAACTGCCAAACAAAGTACGGCCTCAAATCAGATTGTTTTTGATTACTGTTATATACAGTTAAACACTAACACTTGAAAATAATAATAATAGCACCTACAAATCTCTATAATACATTAGAATCTCATTAACAGTTATCTGGTTACAAAATTTGTTTAGTTACCGCCGCTGTATAATGTTAGTTCATTCGGGATACCCTTATAAAAATACAATAAACAATAACAAATATCGTCTCTAAAATTAATAGCAAATAACGAGTTGTAAAACTTAACACCCCATGTAAGAAAATTGCATTTTAATTGTGTTTCAATAGTATGGTTTAAAAACCGTAAGTCATACAATTGTTGTCTTGTTGGCATCTTTTTCAAATAAGTATTGAAAATCACACTCACTGTTAATTTTATTATAAACAGACGAATACAAAAACATGACAATTATCTCGGCATGGCCCTTTAGGGCTTGTTAAGTGTATGTTTTACATTTCACCACAGTTTATTTTTTATTTTTCTACAGAAAATACAAACAAAGCGTGGGGCGCAGCCTACGGATTCATACACATGTTTGATCGGGCATTTTTTACTTAGCATATTGCAGAACTTTTCCTAATAAAATGTATGGGTATTTTCGTTATAAAAATGTAGTGGTCTGTACCCACACTGTCAAACCACCATATAAAGGGGAAGTTGAATTTCTTACAAATGCCTATACATTTAAAAAAATTTTATATAAAAGATTTTACACAGATATAAACCGGATATATATACTGAAGAAACTAGTAAAAATTAAAGATTTTGCAGTCTTTACGGTTGTAATTCAATGCTGATAATCAATTGACATTTATGAAATAAATAAAATAATCTGAATATCATAGGCAAACGTAAACTTAGTTGTAATTCATACGAAACAACGTAAACACAGCTGATACGCTTTGTAGTCTGTATTTATTAAATCTGAAAGCAATATCATCATTACAAAGTTCATGCAAATTCAAAATAACCTCAAATACGATCTATTTAATTATGTTTAACTCTGTATCTGCACAGTTTATTCGGCCTAAAATGTATAATAAAATTGGTACTTTCAACTGCGGCGGCTTTTAGTAAGAGCGCCCAGTACAAAAATCTAACTACCTCCCGATAGAAAATGCAATTTGTTAATTAGAATTTCTAGTAAAGGCTTTTAGTTTTGCACATGTCGAAGGTACTTATTTTAATCGAACGGACGTTATCTGTAATTAATTCCAAGCAGGAATATACGGCGAATTCCAATAAATGTGCTATGGCAACATTAATAGTTCAAACTTGATAAAAGCGTAGGTGTATAACACGACCCGTGTATACAGACATTTTATCTTATCACGAGTAGTTTCCACTTGTCACGGGTGTCGCGATAAACTGATGTTGATAAGTCTTATCACACACAAGAGGCTACTTGAGCGCTAACATGCGCAATCGACTCCGATTGCCATTGCTGCAATTTCTAGTCGTACACCGTTTCCAGTGGTGTACTAATCAGAACGAAGATAAAAGATAGCCAACTGACGGAAAACATAATCGCCGTAAATCGGTGAAACAAAGAACCGGCGAATTTAATGAGTTATAGGTCCTTTCATTGTATGCATTTTTCGCATATCCCACATACCCAAACTTAAACATACACAACACCGTATACTACTTTGGGCTACTTGCATAAAAGATTCGTCCAAAGTGTACCGGAAGTGGCACCGAGCTGTAATGTATTAGCAGACACGAATAAAACGATCGGAAAATTTAGTATGCCAACTGAAATTTCTTATTTGTATGCAAGTGGCACGAGTAGCAAAAATGTTGCTAATTGTTCGTTTCGGTAGACGTTCCATTAGTAGAATTGTCAAAACGGAAAACCAGGGTCGAATTTAAGGTGATTGAGAACCTAAACTAAACGTTTTTTTATGGAGTAAACCGATATTCGCGTTTGTAGCACCCATAGAAGTTTAACAAAATTAAAATATATGTGAATCCATCTTTTTATCCTCTTATAACATCTAACACACACATTTAAATTTTTTTTAAATTCTAGGGGGATATAAATGAAGATTTATAGATTATTATTAAATACAAAACATATAAGTACGATATACAAGTAAGGAGCACTCATAGTCATCAAACCATAGCAAGAAGACCAGGCCAGGCCACCAAACGAGTCCTGCAGTAAGTACTTTTTGGCGGTGGTCTTTTTGATTAATATATCGCATCATTGACCTGACAACGGCCAGAAGCAGCAGGAACATTCGAGAATTATTAAGCGGCCAAGATATATAAAAGCCACCCACGGCGGTTTCCCGTCAGTTCTTACTTGGAAATATTTCTTTCTCTATTTTATTTCATATATTATATGTAATAAATAATAAAAATTGGGTGCGTGTATGTATGTTTTTCATAACAGTTTGGTCTACAGCCCGGTAAACATTGGCCTACCGCCCAAAAAGGTTGGCCGCCACTGTTCTAAACGATTATCTGATTGGAAAATTGTAACAGAAATGATTATTTGTTACAGATATTATTGTAAACTTCACTTCCCCTTTACAAATTAAGATTTGTAATTAATATTTCGGAAAGTATTTAAGTATTTTTATTTTTTTTAATAAAAATTTGATAGCATAATTTAATATTAACCAAATTTGTAAACCTCTTCCAAATGGGTGGCCCTAAGCTAGCTAGCTGCTTATGTAAGTCCGGCCCTGCGGTAAACTTTGCTATAGATTCTGCGAGAAAAGCATAAGGAACTGACAAAAATAAAACGGAACATTTCTATTCAGCATTGTATTATTAAAAGAAAATCACAGTAAATCAACATGTGACAATTAGGAAGCGATAACAAAAATTTTGTAAAAAAGAATGTCAATATCCTAAGAATATTCAAACAATTCAATTAAACAAAATGTAATAATAAGGTAAGTTAAGGTAATCAGGATTCAGCGTGGGGTTATCATTGAGGGACAAACAAAACATTTAAGAATAAAATATAATATAGATACATTAAGTATGATCAAGAGAATTTGTCAGACAGTGAAAGTGAAAGGCTCGTCATGATTTCGTTCGTACAATTGAACTAATAATTATTTAATGTGTTAAATGTCACTTTGTTTCTTGTATTGGTAAGCCTAAAATTATAAATAATTGCGTTTGTATGGAAAATACAGAAATAAGCATGCCAAATAGCCAAACAAGAATTTTATATTATTGATAAAAGAATTATATAAAGACATAACCTTTTTCTGTAGCTATCCGTATATATGTATTTAATACTGTTGTACAGGGTATTTCATTAATTGCGGATATTCTTTAGAGCAGCAACCTTTTCGAGGGTACGAGGGTAACTAATAAGCGGGTAGCGGGTAGGTGGGGCGCGGACGTCATGTAACACTTCTAAGAAAAGGGTTTTTGTAAGTTCAGCTATGAAACCAATGACGCCATCTTAACCCTTAAGTCGAAAAATGGTATATTTTTCGATCGAGGAAATAGTGATTCCGCTTCTACGGAAAGGGTATAGGAGCCGGAGAGGCGTGGCCCCGGGTATGTACATCCCTTCCGGTTAGTACCAGTGAGTTATTGGGGTTGTGGTAGGTTCTACATCACTACGTCACAGATTAACTATTATACAATCAGCTTTGCGATGAGTGATACCAATAGAAGGAACGAATCGAAATGTGACAGCCGACAATTGGCTCTCGAAGCAAAACCCTGTAAGATTTTCGCAACGGGACGATAAGGTTCTTTTCACGAAACATTACTTGGGGTAGGAAAGAGAGTGTGTTGACGAAAACATGCGAGTTGCAAAGATTTAAACGGCTGCATGCGGTGCGCCGGTTGCCAACGGCCGCTTTAGAGAGATCATTTTTTGATGAAACTTGAAGGAAAAACAGTGTTGAATTAATATTTGATATTGTGATAACCACTCGTAATTATGACATAACAAGCGTTTGGTGATAAGTTTCCTTACTCTACAAGCGTGACGATACGTATGCACACGCTATTAGAAACTTGGATTCTTTGGCTAATAATTTAAAGTTTCATACGTGTATTAGTTACTCAAAATACTTAACATTGTAATTTAAATATATGAAGCTAATGTTTTTGTACTTCATAAATAGGAAACATTAAATGTCAGGTTGTAAAACATTTGTACCCTGATATGGTATGAAAATTCTTACGAAAATGGTTGACATTTAATTATTTAAAAGTCCAACATTTCAATCTTATTGCACATGTATTTGCCAAATAATTTCCACACAAAATGTCGTAGTGCAGTTGGGTTTACGGAAATTAATTGGCAAATAATCCTACTCGTATTATAAAAATGTAATTATAATCCTACAGAAAATGACAAGTAAAGTAACATAATTTTCTACGGCAAGATCGCTGTTATTTTATTTACAGCATTGAACGGTAAACTGAAAAACTTAGTATGTTTTTGTCAGTGTTTGGTAGAATATATTGCCTGAAGATATAGTTTCAATGATTTAGAATGTTTGTTGTTAAAGTTTGCTATATTTACTGGATAAACATTGGAAAATCCCCTTACCACCACGATATTTAGAACACCTAAATACGTATTTTGGTAAATAAGCTACTGAAGTCCAATGGACTTTAGTTGTTGATTTGATGAAGGACTTATCTCCAGAGATATTCCTCATCCAAGATGGCAGCTTAGTTGCCAAAATACGTATTTAGATGTTCTAAATATCGTGATGCTAAGGGGTTTTTCGAAAGTTTTATATACTTAAACCACCGTCTCTGATTAATCGTATACTTACTGAATATTTAAATACTAAATAAGTTTGACCTCAGAGTTTCTTCAGTACGCAACTTCGTAGCGCATTTTACTAAAGCGTTTTTACTTTTTCTTGGAAATAGACGAAAGGCTTTGTATCTTCATAAAAATTATAATTATAATTTACTAATTGCATTCGGAAGTAAACTGTAAAGTAAGTCTTACTTAATTTTAATTCTCCAGCAAGCTTTAAACTCAACAATATTATCATAATACAGGTTGGGATCGTTTTCTACTAGTTTGCTAGTTGTAGTTACTCCGTGAAATTATGTTCAGCCTAAAAATAATTAATTATCGTCGCAATCAATCATTTTAAATTGAAATTATAGGCATTCAGAAAAGAGCAATAACGAAAGTTACAAAATTTTGGTAAGTAACAGAATTGCGTGAAATAACTAAAATTTGTTGAAACCTAGAAGAAAGTAATTAAACATAGTACCACATAATAAATTACTTCAAATTAACCGATTTATTGTTTTTTTAATGGTTCCGATCTTTGAAGTAAATTGTTTCGTTCAAATACATTCTCGGATTGTCACCATTGATAGTTTAACAAATTTAAAATTTCCGAACACTTATTAAACTTGCCTGAAATCATATTTAATCTAAAAAGAGTTAATTGTCATTACAAGTAGTCATTGGAATTTGGAATTGTAACCACTCACAAAATTAACCATATTTTGTAAGCTCACTTGAGTTTAAATTTTCCGAAATTTCTGGAAACGTCTGAAATCTAAAAGCAACGTTAAGATGTGAAGTATCTACTTCCTTTTGATTTCCGACAAAAATAATTAGTTACAAACCGCTAAGTGTTTTATTATATAGAATCTTGCAGACCAAGATTTTAAGAAACACAAATACGTACGAGGTATGACGTTGCTTGAGTATTTAAACAATCAATAGGAAGCTACGTTAAATTTAGGCATTTTTTGTTCAAACTGATATATTAATGGACCCATTAAAGTAAAGGTCCTATTTGTTTAGAGTGTGCCCATTCATATAATTTCAAGAAATTCAGATAAGAATGTTTACTCATTACAACATTCAAAAGTGTTAAGTAAATTCGGAAATATTCCTCTGTAACTTCTCATAATTACAACAGACATTTACACTATGTTGGGATCAAGAATGAAGAAAGAGTTGTGTTAGATTTGTTTAAGATTAATGGTAGTTCTTGTAAATTTTTGACACTTTTTCTCAATTTCCTGTGTTAGTCTATGTACCTTTCACTTCATCACTGATTGTGACGATCATCGAAGTGGAATAATTATAGTACAATGCAAGAATGCAAAACTTACAGATTTAGTAATAAAATTCTTTCAATTTTGCCACAGCTCTATGGATTTTTAATCTAGATTTGAAAGATTTTTCGTTACTTCAAATTAAATTGTTGTAATAAATATACATTTTATTATTAGAGTTAATAAATACCGTGAAAACCGACTGTTTTATTTTCCAAATTTGAGTCACATTTTCTGGTTTTCCAGCAAACCATTTCAGCTGTTGTTTACTGAAACAGGGTTTCTAGTTCAAATATGAAACCTCACGTTGACTGTATAAATTATCCCGTTAAGTGAAATTACATTAGGTAGAACAAAAGGTTATTATTTTTTAATAAGCATTTCGGTAGCACCTTAGAAGCTATGTTTGCCACACATCAGCTGATATGAATTGCGTTCTGATAAATTCAGTTCTGTTATCTATACTCGATTTTGACATTTGATTGTTTATTTTTCTTTGGTTAGTTAATTTTATATCAATTAGTGCGTTTTGTCAATCATGACACTCACTTATCTCCTTCAATTGCTAATTATCCTTGGCTTTTTATACAAGCACGTAGAAAAGATTAATGAAGATTTTTGTGTGTCATTAAGTAATAGCTTATTTATACGATTAATTGGTTTAAGTACAGAGGATGTTTAAAAATTCCTCTCTAATGGGAAAGGTGGTTAAAACTGAACCCAAAATTGCAAATAGTACCGGTGTACGGCTTTTCAGTATCGAAATATTCCAGTTTTTAATAATAAACTGTTTTCACAATTTTCAGCGTTGTTATAAGCGTAGTACGGTATGTTGATCAAATTACTTTAAAATGAGCATGTGATTAACTGAAGGGTTTCCTTTTATGATGTATGTGAATCCTGGTTAAAAATTATCACAATATTTTCAAAAATGTTTGTATTTCATTTATATAACGGAATAACAACAAATAGAGTAGACAATTGTTCCAATAAATGTTCAAATGTGCGTTCACCAGTTTCTATACATAACCGTGAACTCTCTGGAACTTGTTCGCAGTTATTTCCTGGATGGCATCAACAATTCTTTGTTCAATTTCTTCCTGGATATTTACTGGCTTTTCGTAAACTTTATTCGTTACATAACCCCATAAAACAATCCAAAGGATTCAGATCAGGAGAACATGGAGGCCAAATCACAGGACTTCCACGAACTACCTAGCGATTTGGAAAATTTAAGTGTAACAACTTTTCCGAACGTTAGCTGCAAAATGTGATGGTGCACCATCTAATTGCAACCACAAATTTGCTAATTCATTTAATATTAAATTTTCTAATAGCTCTTCTAAATCCTCATTTAAGAATTGCAAAATTTTCACCTCGAATTAAGTTTGGAAGCAAAGATTGCTCTTAATACCAGAATATGCAAAATACACGCCCAAACGTTAATTGAAAATCTGCGTTGATGTCTTCCAGGATGGATGTTGTGAATATTAGCACATTCGTTTCTACTAAAAATACACTCATCCGCCCAGAGAAATTTTAAAATAAAATTTGTGTCACGATCATTTTGTTTTAATAGCCACTGACAAAATTCCAACCTTTTTTGAAGATCTTCTGGTAAAAGAGCTAGCACTTTCGTGAAATGGTAAGGATGTAGCCTTTCCTCGGTCAATATTCCAGAAAGCTGACTATGATTTACCCCAAATAAGCTTTCAGTTTCCCTGGTGCTGCAACCTGGAGTGTTGGTAACAAAATCTAAAATCGTTTCCTGCGTTTCTGCTGTTGTTGGTCTTCCCGCATCAGTTCTTATTGGAACTAAGCTGCCAGTTGCTCGCAGTCTATTGTGCAAGCTAAAAAATGTTTTGTGAGTTGGATGCCTTCTACCAGGAAACTGTGCAGCGTAGGCCCTTTCTGCAGTTCTAGCATTTATACCTTCACGCCCAAAGATTATATGCAGGTCAGCATATTTATCGAAAATGTATTCCATCATCAACAACGAAGAACAATTACTTACACTTAAATTTTTTGACTTCTGTGAAACTAATAAATTTCAAAATTTCCAGTTATTCATGGTTTTCCTATATGGATTCATTCATTGTAGATTGTTTGGAGGGCGAGGGCAAGGGCCAATTTGGGCATCACCCAAGCCACCCAATCCTTTGGATGTACTTGAGGATATCCGCAACTGGGATGTTGCTGATTTTGACCATATCCGGTCAAAAGTCTCCCAACATGGATCCTCTGATTGTTGACACAGGACGTGTTCTGCCGTCTCGTTATCCCCGTTGCATCATCGACAGTTTGGGTTGTCCGCCAGTCCCTTCCTGTGCATGTGTTGATTTAGGGTGCAGTGTCCAGATAAGATACCTACAACTAGCCGCATTTTCTTTCGGGACAGTTACACACAAAATTTGGCTGTCTTTGGCGAGGGAGCAGTAATAGCAGCCCTTGCATGACCACAACTTTCAGTGTTTACTCACCTTCGTGTGAAGTTGTTTAGGGTTTCTTGGAATAGCATACAGCGTAATGTCCTCAGGGACAAAGAAATAACGGGTTCTGGTCCCCAAATAGGTTGCTCGGAGGCCAGTCATCAGCCACCTCACTGCCGTAGTCTCCGTCATGTTCTTTCACCCATATAAGAGAAATGACATTATCTTTTGAGATATAGTCGAGAGGCTGAGGTAATTTTGCAACTACCCAGAACTAGTAAAGCGGCTCTGCTGTCGCTATAGCTACCAATAAGTTGGTTCTTGATCTGTCGTTCAAGAATTACAAATTGTACCCTGCATTATTTCCACGACCTCCGCTTGGAAGACAGTAGCAATGTTGTCTAGTAATATACTGTGGCATAGGTTTAGGTCATCGGAGAAGACTCCGGCAGCCACTCCATACCTTGTTTTCCCATGTTTATATGCTGGGTTGGCTCAGCATTGGCATAAACACTGAAGTGTCTATTGAAGGCATATTGAGGAGGGAGGTAGACTACCATCTAGAAGAGGGGTCTTGACGACTACCTCATCCAGGATGCAGATATGTCTGCCTCCCCTGCCTGCTGTATGCCACAGACCCGTATGGCGCAGCCTCGAAGCCGTCCTCACGGCTACCTCCTCCACCAAAAGGTCGAGTGGTCACCAGGCAAGACGTTGCACATGTCCTAGTTTGGTTGCTGCCGTACCTTATCTGACCCTGGGACACCAGACAAGTGCTCCGTAACATAGCATAGGTCTAATCACCGCAGTAAACAGCCACAAGGCAATTCTGGGAGAGAATCCCCAGGATTTACCTATAGCTTGCATGCTTTTTCATTTTTATCTCTCAAATGTTTCTCCCAATACAGCTGTTTGTCAAAAATAACTCCCAGGTATTTGACATTATTTGAGAAGTGTTAAATAGTAAAGGTATACGTAAGGGTCCAACCTTCCTTTTCTTCGTGAAAAGTACCATTTCTGTTTTCAAAGGATTGACAGAGAGGGACTAGTCGTTTTTTTATGGAATGAAAATACTTAATTAAGCAGTGTTGTCAAGAGTACTTAAAATGTTTCTGGGAAAAATGAGAAGTACGAAATGTCTTTTTATTTAGCTAATGTTAATTTTAATTATGTATTCGTGATTCTGAGCTAGTGTTCAATATACTTAAAGAATTTTTTTGACATTTGCTAATATTAAAACGAAAAAAATCCAACTTTCATGGATTATTCCTGCATTCTATTTGCGTTTTTAGGGTCAATTCTAAGTCTACTTTGGCCACTTTTATTGGGGAAGAAATATTGAAACACCCCATATAAACTTTGGAAAACCCTGTTACTATCACGATATTTGGAACACCTAAATACCCATTTCTGCAACGAAGCTGTCATCATCAGTAGGAACTTGAACTAACTAAAATAACTTGGCTGAGAAATACCCCTGGAGATCCTTCACCAAGTCAACAAATGAAGTCCAATCTGTACGTAATAACCTAAAAAGTATGCAAAACTTTTCTTAGCTTTTTTAATCTTTGTTCGAGTTTTTCAAATAAATAACAAACAAAACCACCTCATACCGTTGGTTACCTTAGCAGTTCTCCATTTACATACACATTTGCCTAGAAATAAGGCTCTTATCAGAGTAAACACAAGTTTTAATTATTCATTATAGACTTCGGTTCACTCGTTATACTATAATTAAATCCACAATTTTTGTAAACATCATTTCAATCTTATCTGCATCTGCGGTAATAAAAATGATAAAATGCCCGAGAAAGTTACAACAGAGACTTGAAGCTTGCTGAAACCTTGAACAGTGTAATTAAGAGAACTAATTAAAGAGGAATGTTTAATTTTACGTTCTGCAATTGGTCTAATACATCAAGGATCATTGCTAATAACGAACTTATTGAAGTGATCTTTAATTCAGTGGGCGGTACAATTTTGTTGAATTTTTTAGTATGTTTATATATTTTGTTGCGGAAAAATTGGAAGATGTTTTATTTTCTGTAGCGTAAAATTTCGATCTTTTTTGTAGTTAAAAAAGGGGTTTGATAGCAACTGTAACCTATGAATTTACAATCGCCAGTTGTATCAGCTTGCAGGTTTCAAACTCGTCATAATACATAATGAAGTAATAAGCATTCTGCGTTGTTATCCTGCAACTAGGGTGTTCATTTCTCGGTTTAACTGTTCATTGTCAGTCTGCCGTTTGTCTGTTAGCACGATAAGAATTATAAGTCATAACATAAACCAAAGATCTCCATTTAATTCTTAGCGGTGGGAGTAAAATATAATTCAGACTGATAATTAATGAAAGATGATATGAAGAAATGACCGTCGTTAATGTAATGATAAAATAAAGGTTAGCGCCAATTGTTGAGCAAATAAAAAGTAATTATAAATGTAAAGGTTACTGCAGAAATGAATAAACGCAAGTCTTCTTCATCGACATAGAAGAGGTATTAGAGAACCATGTCAGGCTGTCTATGGGAATTTAGTTATCGAGCCGACGGTGTCCGATAGTTTACTTGAAAAGTGACAAATAGTTTGACATGTATACAACTTCCTTATTGGATCATAAAAACTGTGAAAATACAAAATAATCGTTCAGTATTCGCGTATCAGCAAAGGTAAATAAATTCGCGGCCTACGTTAGGCTCTAAGATAAGCACGCAATGAAGGAGTTAAATTAAAATCTTCATTACATTCGCAATTTCATTATCAATCTGCAGTCGTAAAATCAATCGCCCTGGCATCGTAAAATCGGAGAGGCCGTGGAAATAAATTACACGTACAAGACATCTCGTTATTGTAACGGGCGTGCGGGGTTAAAATGTAAACATAAAACAGTGACTTACATGTAAATAATAATAATAGCAACAATAACAAAGCTTTAGCATTATTTGTTATTTTCTTTTACTAGCATTATTATTATGAACATAACATGCATGCGCGCTTCGTAATGGAAATGTTTTCCTTCTATATCTTTTCTTTACTGCGAACTGTAATCTCACTGTATATAGAAATGCATCTCGCTTTTCTTATGACACAGCTACCTCATTATGATTTTTTTCTATGGTAAGTACAGATCTAAGGACTGCGATGGTATATACAGGGTTTCTCGGAAAGGTGAACAACTGGCCAACTACGTGGGAAATTTATTGCAAGAGTACTTTGAGTAACAATACAGTATGATTATTATAATATACTATACATGTACTTCATTAAACCAAAGTATATTAATAATAGGGAAAATTAAAAGAAAATGCTTATATACCAAAGCTAAAATAACCCTTTCAAGTATTTTCTGGAACAGCTTAAAAGATCTTAAACAACGCAAACAAGTTATTACAAATTAAAGCAAAAATTGATATATCAGAATTAAAACCTTATAATTGAGACGTTCACTACATAATTTGTAGTTAAACCCGTGGGTTGCGCTACACATTTTGTTTGATACTTTTTCCAAGAGAATAATCAATTACATAATATTGTTAAATTCTTGCAATGTTTGTCTCATTTTTATATTTGTACACCACTTTCAAGTATTTCATTGAAAAACATATCCTGTCATGCATTGGTATTTCCAAATATATTTTTTAATTGGTAGAAATTGTATTTTTAGTAATAAATAACAAACTACACATGGAAAATGTTTGCTGGGACATCCGAAGGTAGTTCCGCACCCTGTTGAGATGCTTAGTGCCATGACGCACTAATCCGGGGGAGCCGATGGCTTCAGTGTTCTCCGAGACACCGTGGGTTGCAGCGTGTTAACGTGGGTTTCGGTCACCCATCCAAGTGGTGACTGTGCGATTGCTGTTTAATTTTGAATACTGTTTGACAGTTGTCTGAGACGCTGCTCCCTATTCTTAATGATGAAATGCCCTTAAAGATGATAGTAAAACAATTTTGCTGAATAAGGCGCGTAAAATAATACTCATATAATTTCTCTTCCTTGTTTAAAGGGTAGATAATGAAATTTAATGGAGGTAAATCCGTTTGTAAAATAATGCTTTTCGACAGAGTGTTAAAAATACCTTCTGTATAATGTTTTTCTTTTCGTCTTTAACAAATCTATGGCTAACGGAATGCAAAAACTGACACTAACATCAATTAGCTATTTAAAGGAAAACATCCCATTATTGTTGTACAAAAATACTTATTCTCAGGGGAGTCTGGAAAGTTGTGTTCAGTTTGTTATGAATCACTATGAAAGTATGAAATAGTTTTATAGTTATAATATATATAATTCTAGCGGGTGCTAATATTTTCAGATATTTGTGACAGTTCAGTATTTTTATGGGACGGTGCTCAAATTAACTGCTTGTATATTTATTATTTCATAGACGTTGATATATTTGCGATGTATGAAATCCTTCAACGAAAGAGTAAAATAAATTTCATAATTTAAATCAATTTTCCAATTTTTTCAGTAGTAAATATTATTAGTAAACTTGGAAGAGAAAACTTCTTTATTACTAACTATCGTGTAAATGTTTATTTTTCCGCGGTGGTTTGATAACGAACAAATTAGATATCAGTTGGATGCACAATAATCCATATGCATATAGCACCGTATTTTCTTATTTGAATTGATAACTGTATTGGTCTGACGACAGGAGCCTCGTTAATCTATCTATGGGGATGTGTTCGCGTCTTCTAGGTTAATTTAGCAAATAAGTAACACAAGATACAAATTAAAACTTTAAAAGGAGACGTTTGTGGGCTAGAGGCTAGCCCGTTAAGATTCTATACTGAAGATTTGGGGTTTAATTCCCCGTACCGCAACATCGAACAGTTCTCCTTCGCCAGGCAATAGCAAGCCAGGGAGGTATTCTACCTAGGAAATCTTCTATGGGGTACACTTTTTTAGGTTTTTTGTGGTTCGGAGCCCACGTTAAGCGTTAATTGTAGGTCCTCTATATCTGTGGTACTTCAAAACGCACAACACAGGGGCAGGAAAGAAGCTCTCGACGTGTCGCAACAGGCGAAACACTTATAGAAGAAATAGAATTCGCAGAAGAAGAAAATTTTAGAAATAATAAGCTTGCAGTAATATGTCCAAAAGGTGCAAGTTAAGCTCAGATAATATTTATATTATTTAATTAGTATATTACTGATACTAAATCTTTACACGCTAGTCGAAGGTGGTAGTGTTGTCGGTGATAAGCTTTAGCAATAGCAACAAATCAACTGTAACCAGTTAATCAAACTAACAGATCATAGTTTTGGCTTGCACTGTGACATATATTTCAGAAAACGTTCTTGAACTTTTCTTATCGATATTAGACCGCCTAAATATTATTTGGCGTAAAAATTAAATAAAAATATTATAATAAATTAAGTGCAGGAGTGAACTATGAAATTTCAAATTGTAATGCAATGAAATGCATTTTGAATCAAAATATTAATAAAGATATGTATTATCTTAATTCGCTGTTGGTGATAGCTTTTTAATGCGTTAAAGTAAAACTTTATAATTTCGTAGCTGACTCCCCCATTCTATTTATTGATATGTAAACTTTTGCGCCGGATATTACAGGTCGTAAAGCAAGGGGAACGCAACCGTACAACATTAAGTTGATTACATTTATTTAATATGTAGAACTCTTTTGTCCTTTAGCCTAACGATCTGAATTTTATTTTATGACTTTTCTACAGATATTTGGAATTTTATCGCCGTTTAAAGACCACATAAGTAGTAATCCCGCTTGACAGTGCAGAAAGTCGGCAGTTTTAGTAAGAGTAAATGTAAGTAAATTAATAATAATTACTAATAAAGTTGGAACATGTAATTACCTTTCCAATAACTTTTATTTTAAATTGTTAAAACTGTAAATAACAGCAGAACAATTATTAATACAATTGGTTGCCGGCCTCGGTGGTCTAGTGGTTAGCGCGTTTGCCTTTAGATCCGAGGGACGCGGGTTCAAACCTGGCTGAGGTCGGCGAGATTTTTCTAGCGGGGAAAAATCTGAGAATGCGCCTTCTGTCGGATAAGAAGTAAAACCGTAGGTCCCGTGCCACTGCGATGTGTGACACGTTAAAAATCACTACTGGGGTTGGAATTACCCCAGATAGGCAAAATTCTTAGTTAGGGTGTACAATGGGCCAAATGTGGCCTAAGTGCTTAGAGATGCTTGGAAAACCGCGTCCTAGATCTCGCTCTTTCAAAGCAAGCAAGCAAGCAATACAATTGGTTTATAATATGTAGGCATAAATTTAAAATATATACTAAGTGTTTCTACAAGACTAATCATAAATGTATAGATGACTAGAGCATCTTATATTAATAGAAAATGTTGATACTTGTATCCGGGCAGGTTTTCTAACAAAGAGACATCATGTTTGGATATCCACGGCTGGACCAATTCTTTTTATTATTATATCCAGAAGTATGTAATATGTGTTTTAGAATTATTAAAATTAAACATTTATTAGAGATTAATAAGAGAATTTAATAAATATTGATATCGATCCGCACGCCATTGGATGATTGCGATAAAATAATAAGAAATATCACTTACAACGAAGAAATAACACAATTCTAACAAAGTGTTAAGTACATACTATACAATATACTGGGCGTTGAAAAAAGAAAATAAAGTAGGCTAGTTACTTGGGATGTTTAGTAAACCATCCAAAATTATTCAATCCGTATCGAATTATTTCCGGGCGCAGTTGGATAATTTATTCATCTATTAATTAATATTGTTGCAACTTAGCTCAACTATTTGGAAATTTGGAAACTTCATTTAGCGTGATATATGTTTAAAACTAAATATGGCAACTAGGTTTCGCACAATAAAAATTGTCCCTTGCATCAAATGCATTGTCAGAGTAATTAAACGTTAGTGCACTATTTGTAGCAGAGCTTGTCCGCCATTAAAAAAAATTAGGTACACTGTTGAGAGTTACACAAGCCTGTAAAAGTTTTTGAAACGAAATATGGTTGTGTGCCTATAAAAGTTTTCTCTGGATCAAACGCGTTACCATGGTAATTAAACGTTAAGTTGCAGGGGTATTCCTATTTTCGAGCTTGTCTGTCATTTCTAAAAACCATTTATAAATAAAAAAAGTTCAATCGTTGATAGTTAGACATGTCCGTAATTTTTGTCTAAAACAGTGTATGGTTTTTTCCTATAAAATTTTTCCCTTTGATCAAACGCGTTGCCATGGAAACTAAACGTTAAACTAGTGCGGTTTTGCTAGTTTCGAGTTTGTCCGTCATTTGTAAACACCTTTTGTAAACAAAAAAAATTCAACCGTTGATGGTTAAAAACGGCCGTAAATTTTGCCTGAAACGGAATATGGGCTGCGCCAAAAAAAATTCCCTCGCATAAAACGCGTTGCCATGGTAATTAAACGTTGAGCTGCAGCGGTGTTCCTATTTTCGAGCTTACCTCTCATTTTTAAACATCATTTGTAAACAAAACAGAAGTTCAACCGTTGATAGTTGGAAATGTCCGTAAATTTTGTCTGCAACAGGATATGGGTTGTGCCAAAAAAAATTCTCTTGCATTAAATGTGTTGCAATTGGTAATTAAACATTGAGCTGCAGCGGTGTTCCTATTTTCGAGCTAGTTTCTTATTATTAAACACCATTTATAAACAAAACAAAAGTTCCACCGTTGATGGTTAGGCATGTCTGTGAATTTTGTCTAAATCGGAATATGAGTAATGCCAAAAAAATTCCCTTGCATCATACACGTTGCCATGGTAATTAAACGTTGAGCTGCAGCGATGTTCCTATTTTCGAGCTTGTCTATCATTTTTTAATACAATTTATATACAAAAAAAAAATTCAACCGTTCATAGTTAGACATGTCCGTAAATTTTGTCTAAAACAGGGTATGGGTTTATGAAATAAAATTTTTCCCGAGCATCAAATGCGTTGCCATGGCAATTAAACGTTAAGCTGCAGCGGTGTTCCTATTTTTGAGCTTGCCTGTCATTTTTTAACACCATTTATAAACAATAAAAAAGTTCAACCGTTGATAGTTAGACATGTCCGGAAATTTTGTCTAAAACAGGGTATGGTTTTGTGAAATAAAATTTTTTCCGAGCATCAAATGCGTTGGCATGTTAATTAAACGTTAAGCTGCAGCGGTGTTCCTATTTTCGAGCTTGTCTATCTTTTTTGAATACAATTTATATATATAAAAAAAAGTTCAACTGTTGATAGTTGGACATGTCCGTAAATTTTGTCTAAAACAGGATATGGGTTTATGAAATAAAATTTTTCCCGAGCATCAAATGCGTTGCCATGGCAATTAAACGTTAAGCTGCAGCGGTGTTCCTATTTTTGAGCTGCTCTGTCATTTTTTTAAGACCATTTATAAACAAAAAAAGTTCAACCGTTGCTAGTTAGATATGTCCGTAAATTTCGTCTGAAACGGAATATGGGTTGCGCCAAAAAGATTCCCTTGCATCAAATGCGTTGCCATGGTAATTAAAGGTTAAGCTATTGCAATTGCCGTAGTTTCGAGCTTGTACACCATTTTAAAATAGTTATTTATGATATAAGTGCTAAAAGTGACATTTTATTTTTCTGAGAAGCGAAGTCATACACTATTTTTTCTACAAACACCATTAAAAGTACAAATCAATGCATTTCTTACGTTATTAAATTTATAAAATATCGTTTTGAAACTCAATTATTCATGAAGTTTATTGTTGCTAAGGTAATGAAAATTCGATAGTTTGTTGACAAGTAACTTCAAATCTCGTGACAGCGCCGAGGAAAATTTTTTGTTTGCAAGTAAAACACTATCCACCTCAGAGTACTTATTCTAACTGCAGTTTCTCTAACTGTACATTTAATTAAGTAAATAAATATTCCTTTGATTTAAAATTTCTTAATTTTTCTGTAATATCGCACTAGTGTTTGTAGTAAATCACGTCATTTACTTTTAGCATCAGTGCCATAAAATCACATTTTAGACACTGACAGCATGCGATAAAAATTAAACTTTTACTGACGTTTGTAGAAAAAATCTATTATAAACAAAAAGAAACTAGTTCGGCCGTTGATAGTTAGGCATTGCCGTAAAAATTATTTACTACTAAATAAAGTTCTTTCTGTACAATACATTTTTGCATCCAAATGTGTTACCATGGTAATTAAGGTACTGCGGTTTCCGCAGCTTTGATCTTAAACGCAATTTATAAAACAATCGTTATTCTGGCAGAGTTAAATGCTAATATTGTTGTTAGGAAATATTAATGCCAACATACCTACGTTACTTAATATTTTGAATGGTTCCGGTCGCTTTTGAATGCAACACTTTTCTTAGAAACACCCTGTATATAGATTACAATAGTTTATAATAGTCAATACTACGCATTTTGATATTGATCATAAGTGTAATATTTTTAGATTTATCAATCAGTATGACATATGGTTATCAACGGCGAAATGATACTAAATCGTGATACATTGTTGAAAATACTCAGTATTTTGACTTTACCGTGACCAGGCTCTAGACCTACACGTATAACCTCTACATTTTTAAAAGTGTGATTTACAGAAATTGATTTACCGTAAGCTTAACATTGATGTGGCTACATTATTTTACATTTGGTTAATTAAGCGAGTCCTTGAACCAATTTTACATAATTGATATTATTAATTATTTATTAAATATTTTACACATGGAAAGCCGTACAAAAATCGTTTACATGTTTTCGTTTTAATAATAGGCTATTGTTATTTAAAACCTTAGTCTTCTAAAAAACACGTAGATTAGTTGATTTTATATTTAACACGGCTGAAAATTGTATAATATTAGAAACAGAAATCGAAGAAATCATATTTCTGTGCTTGCATTTATATTAGCTTTCTTTAGCCGGCAGGACAGTAAATGGAACGAAAGAATAAATTGTCCTATAACGTGATTAATTCCACAAAGGCTTATCCATTTTATTGGTTTTTCTTTTAATATACTTGTGTGGGATTGGAATGTTCTTTGCGGCGAATGACACTTATATTAAGCTAACTAAAACTTCAAAGAGAACGCTCCTCCGCATATAAATTATCTAAAGATTTCCATCGAGGTGGTGAGGTTTGCTTAATTTTACAAAATCGCAGGAAAATGAAGTTTCTTTAGATATGTGTGCACATAGTTGGCAGACAATTGAAATACCGCCGTGCAAATAGCAGACGTTGTAAAGCCACATTAATATGAATTACGAGTATGGTCTACCAATGCCTACCAGAAAGGTAACCGTTAATAATTCCTTAATGAAGCTTACTGTACTTTTTAAGAGTAATGTCACCACGCACTCGCACATTTAAGTGAAGCATGACCAACCCACATCGATCTTAAAACCCACTTAATCATCTTTCCTTTATTACTGCGTGGGGGAGCAGGATTTGCGACGAAATTTGTAATTTATTAAATTTGTTTTGTTTTCAGTGTAGGTAATACAACAGCCTGCTTATAAAATCAGCTTTCGATTTCATTTTAAATAGATAAATGTTTCAGTTCCGCTAAATTACAAACAATGTTTAATGCTGTCGAGGATGGTCTGAATTCGACAAGCAATTATGACTGTTCTTTTTTATCCAGTTTGTTATATGTTCATATATTGTGGTAAAAAATAAAAATTAAATGTTGAAGTTTAACCCCATATTAAGCCACGTATGTAGAAGTCTATTTGAAGAAATAATTTATTTAACATAACAAACTTGCTTGTTGATGCCATACTTTCGTCTTTTTAGTAGTTTTATATTCTCAGAACAAATGCATTCCTGGTGTTGTTCCAATTTTTCCATTGGGACTCCAGCTTTAAATTTGAAGGGTATTTGCTAATAGTGAATCAATATATTTAAAAAGGCACAAGATCCGTGGTTGTTCTTCAACCCATCATAGGATGGGTATAAACCCAGTACTAAATAATTATCTTTTGAAGGCCCTCAGATAAAAGGAACATATCACATACAAGACATTGTCAAATGGTCTAAAGAGAGAAAACGGCAATGGAGTGAGCATGTGGATAGAATGGCAGAAGGTCAAATAGTCAAGATATACAGAACAGAACGCCCTGATGAAAGAAGACGGGTGAGAAGAGTCCCAAGAAGATGGGCAGGAAGTTGGGCATCATCTTCCATTGAATAACAGGAAAAATCCTAATATAAGATAAAGAAGAAGATTTACTTATATGATCCAGGATAATCACGAAAAACCTAAGTCAGAGCAGACGGACCGGAGATTCGAACCCTATACCTCCAGAATGAAAGGTAAACGTTCTATCGCAGAGACACTTTCCTACATTAGAATGAAGGGGGATCCTCGCAGTAGTGGGCATTTATTATTACTACTGATTATAAGGGAAATTACGTAATATATTTGGCTTGCTATAACCGAGCCTTTAAACGATAGCTTTGAACATTGTAGCTTATGGGCGTTCAACTGGAACATTGAAACGAATCCGTTATAAGGGGTGAGTCGTTACAACCGAGATAGTTGTGAACTTGATAAATTAGAAGTTTCTTAAATTTCAGGTGGCCGTGGGCTAAATATTAAGGCGTTGGACTTACTTCTATGCTGTAGATCTTCGGTTCAATTCCCAGTATTAGAATATCAGGTTTTCTATTACGAGGCTTGTTCAACTGAAACCCATCTTTGATCACCTAAACCTTGAAAACAAATGCAATAACTCAAATGACGTTTGTTACTGGTAGTAGTGTTTGTAAGCAACACATTAATAAGTTTCTGGCGTTTGAATTTGATTCTGACTTTTAAAACTTCGATTTTGAAATGGCGTTTGTTTATTCTTTGAGGCTTTCGCGGTTTCTCAAACTGTCAATATTACAATTTACTTTCGGCTTAGACCGCGTCGAACAGTGTTCTATTATTCACTCTGAAGATGCAAGCTGCAATGTCTTGCGAAACGTTAGTTTGTATGGGGTTACAAACAGTTAACAGACATAGGCCGATTAAGTATTATTTTCCTGGCAAACAAAAAACATTAATATCAAATCCTTGTCCGCCCCAAGGTTTAAATAAGCACACGGCCCTATTTAGGCAGGCAGGGCATACAAATATTGCTCAAACTTTTAGAGCAAATGCTTGTAGAGGCAGACAAGCTACAGGTCGATACTTACTTGATAATGCTGGGTGTAGTTCCCAAACGACGACGCGGTATAAGCCGAAAGTAAATTGTAATATTGACATGGCGTTTGTTGTTCAAAATCCGTCCAAGTTTGATCAGCTTGCGTTACTACAATTTGTATGCGCTTCCATACGTCAATGCAAGCAGTGTATGGAAATGAATGTATTGTCTACCCAACTGTGAAGGAATGGTGCCGAACATTTAAGAATGGAAAAGAAGGGACTATGGATGAGCTGCGACCAGGTGCACGGTGTACTGCATTAACAGAAATTAATATAGCATGTGTGGAAGGCCTTATTAGAGAAAATCGTGGAATTTCAGAAATTGTTGGTGTGAGTATAGGATTGCACATAATCTGGGTTTGTTCGCAATGGAATCCTCGTCTCTTCTCTAATGAACAAAAATGCTTGCGAATGGGCTTATCTCACCAACACCTCACAGACTATAGGCAAAATGGTAATGACTTTCTTCTGTCAATAGCTGCTGGTGACAAAACTTGGTGCCATTACTACGAACCATCCAGTAAGTTATCGTGGATGCAGTGGAAACATTCACCACCGAAGAAGTTTAAAGCACAACCTTCTGCAGGCACGGTGATGTTAACATTTTTCTTCGACCATGAAGGACCCTTGTTAATAGAGTTTAAGGAAGCTAGAGTAAATGTCAATGCAAATCTGTACAATGAAACTTTGAACAAGTTTCATCAAGCAATAAGACGGAAACGACCAGGAAAACATACGCGTGGGGTCATTTTGCTAGGCCTCATGTTGCTAATGTGGTAAAACAAAATCTTCAACGAAAGAAATGGAGGGTTTTAGAGCATCCACCCTACAGCCCGGATCTACCTCCCTGCGATTTCCATATTTTTGGACCGCTGAAAAAGGTCTGAGTCTGACTCAGACGTACAGATAGCTATGGAAGCCTTCTTCAATCAGCAGCCACAAGAATTCTGAGCAGGGTATACGCCGGTTAGTAAAACAATGAGATAGGTGCCTTAACTGTGACGGTAATTATTTGTAATTAAATTGTTGATTACATTTTTTATAAAGCAAGGATTGGTTTCAGTTAAAACACCGCGTCGATACTACTAAGGTAATGGCAAACGTGCCTAGTAAATCTTCGCTGGAGTAGAAGTGTTTACACTTCTCGTGGTTGCGGATCGTACATACAGCTGTAGGTCCTCTATGTCTGTAATATTTTTGAAACGCATGGTATAGGCACAATTGAGACGATCACTACCTCACGTAAGAGTTAGAGCAACCGAAGATGAAGAGGTAATATATTACTCCGGATTATTACAATATTAGTTTTTTCTACAAATTGATGTGGTTGCCTTTCTGTTGAAGAAATCGGACTGATATACAATATCAATATCATTAAATCGTATAATGTTCTTATCATTATTAACGTTATACAATTTCTTATTGAGTTAGCAAGAGTTAGTGTGTAAGTTCAAATACTACTTCATACATTTGGGGATACTTTTTACAAAAATATTAATAACCCAACGGCCAACGACTAAATTTACATTTTATGAAAAATTTTGTCCTTTTATTTAGTCATTTCATGCATAAAATTACTTTGATCTCTTCTTATGTCAGTTTAAATAAGTATATTTATGTCTTAGCAGGTTGTACTGGATATTTTGGCAATTTTTCCTGTGTATTTTAAATCGGGTTATGAGTATGGGAATAAAAATAACTTTCAAATACGAAGTTTTTGATTTATTTTCTAATTGTGAATTCAATTTTTAAAAATCTCCATAACGGTGTATAAATAAAACTTCATATAAAGTTACAGGGAATATGAATGAAATGCCCACAAATTCTGAAAAAAAGTTTTCCAGTTTCTTCCTCTATGAAACTTATACTTTTGAGTTCACATATTTGTTAGATTTTCTTAAGGTATCATTTAAAATGAAGGTCTTCGAATAATACTAGTGTGTATGAGTAGTGCCACTTCTGCATTATATACAGCATTGCTGCACCTGTACGGCTTTGTGGTTAGCAGGAAATTTTTACATGCTGTAAATAAAGTACTTTACGTCAGTAGGACACGCCATTGCAAGATCATTCATTAAGTACGCACACCGTTTCTGCAAATGCAAGTGCAGCTTATAATTAATTTTAATTAATTACAATTGATTTATAGACGAATAATATCATTTGCTTGTAATCTATTGCCGAGGGTTGTTTTTCCGCATTCCGCTCGGATAGAACAGATCCAATGAACTAGATGCCGTGTAATTAACTGCTTGCTTTACAATCGAAGATGTATTCTTATGTTACTTATTGATGATATGATTATACCTAAAAGTTTAATTAGAGGTCACGTGACATTGTAGGCTTGAGACGCACTTCAGCATCCTACGGCCTTTGTTTTCAAACTAATTAGAAAGTTAACCCACTTAATTAATCAATTATGGCTTAATATTGTAGATGCAATAAAAGGGGTTATTAAAACAAATGGCTTTTCCTTAGATCCTACATTCAAGAATATTAGCATTGGCACACGTGAGTGCAATCGGAGCAAATAGTATTGACAATGAGAAAGTAAAATGAAATAACAATACGAGTAACAAAGCCGCGAGACGCGTGCCCTAAACAATGACAATCTTCGTCGGAGCGCCATGTTTGAATAAATCTGTCAGATGTCCGTCTGTGAACCGTTAGGGCAAATGAATGAACTCTATGAATGAACGTGAAGTCACACGTTCAAGACAATGAGTGCTGGGATCTGAATTGTTTTACTTATAGCCTATTTACTGTTAGCTTACACTCGAGGTCTTTTTATCTCGCATTTTTTAAGCGGCTCTGCTGCTACTGCATTAAGTGCGGAATTTTTACTCGTTCATGCGTTTATGACCGCTTTAATTATCTTTTTGTGGGCTTATCGCGTTTTCGTTGCTGAATTCACTGCCAAGGTGTTTATTTCTCCACTTTTCACAGCTTCGTATGGGCGAAGAGAATAATAGTAGCGGCTGTGAACATAATAATTTATAACACTTTTCGTATGTTGAAAGAGCGTGAATAATTTGCTAAGGTAATTATCTACGCAAATTCAGTTTATCATATACGTTGTAAATTATACTGTTGAGATATCGCTGGAGAAAGTTACAGAATAGAATCATCTTTGAAAGTATGAGAATTTTTCCTTAATGAAGTATTAAAAGTTAATATCCCGTACACTGAAATCGGGAAGTTTCTATCTGTCAGATTTTCTGCAGAAAACCAAACGTTTTGTATGGGCAAAACCATCATAAGACAACAACTGTAAACCAAATAAAATGCATTTGGTCTATGCAGAACAGGACAGACAGACAGGAGTGCTTGGATTTTCGACAGGTTAAGAGAAAAACACGTAATGAAAGGACGTTCTAAAACTTTCGTAAGATGAAGTAGAAAAAGAACCGAAAATAATGTAAAATACCAATTGGAAACAGAAAAAAGAACAGAAGGAAAAATGAAATGTTGCTCAAGATTAAGCTAGGATTATAATAGCCATTTCAGGTTTTGCATTTATCTCGCTACCATTCTAATAACAGATAAACCACAGAGTAAAATTCTTAAAACTATTATCACAAACTCAAAATGCTCTGTTCAAATCCACAAACATATAAAACCAACATTGTAATTTTTTACTTTAATTAAATTAACTTAATTAACTTTAATTAATTAGAGTGTAATAGCCATTTCACATTTTGTATTTCTCTCACTACCATATTCATAACAGATAAACCAAAGAGTAAAATCTTAAAATTATCGTCTCAAAATCAAAATAACACTGAAATAACGACAAAAACAGTTCTTACGAAAATGCAGGTTTTACTTCCTTTTTACTCCAACGCTACTTCATATGAATTTTGCCTTCTCTAATTTAATCATTAGAATAATAACATATGCAAGCATTTGTTGCAATGCAAACAAGGAAACGTATTTCCCCCAACACCTACCAAACCTTTCGTTCAAATTTTATATACACGATGAAGCTTAGCAAAATCTATAAAAGTAGTTTTACTATGTTTGAAAATTTTAATGAAACGCCAAAAATTGACATACTGCTTTAGCAGCTGAGTTATTGATAATTACAAACAATATATCTTAAAAAACATACAAACAATTGAACCTCATTATGTGTGAATATAACGCTAATCTGAATTTTGAATCTTAACATACAGTTATCCTTGCTCACATATCTCCTACAGCCTTAAAATACTTATTCTACATTTAACTTTTTTGTCTTGATTATTCGACTTTATAAAAGCCTATAGAGAGTCTCACAGTGAGAGTGTAGTACATGTTCTTATGGACTATGTAAACCTTATGAGACTTGACCGTAAAACGTTGCCAAATGTAAACGCCTAAACGGCAGGGTAAGTTTGCTTAAATGAAGTAGATCCAGGCAAAGGATGTCAAGCTAACTTTTAAATAGTAGTTATCACCGATTAGCAGGTTGTACAACAAAAGTCTGTTGAAATTATGATTGACAGGTGCTTGGTATCTTCAAAACAATCTTATGTAGAAGTGTTGCAACACTGGCGTCCACAAGGGCTTGTACTACACTCACCGTGCGACGGTCTGTAGGAAGCAAGTCGTTTTATATTTTTTTTGAATTATTATTTTGAAAACATAATTTGGTGATATAATAGTAAGTTTACAAAATGTCTAAACTCCGAAAATGGCTACTGTTGAATATTAAACGTTAATATAAATGTACATTCGAAAATATGTCATGGAAAAGTTTAAATTGTTTAAAACATAGGAAAACGTATGCGAAGCGAAGCGTTGGATTTATTTTTCGTATTATCAACCTATTCTTCTCAAGGAAAATTATGATATTTACGTCGGTATTTGACAAATAATTTTTTTTTTATATTTCCTGGCTGGTTTTGAACTGTTGTAGTGATAATATATTTGTGAATGTATTTTTACTCTGTATTTTGTGCTAGTACCTATTTACAATTTCCATCCTGATATATTGTAAAGCCTTTTAAGAATATGCTGGAGTATGTAAAAAAACGATCATTCTGTTCACCTTCCTCTCAAAGCCAGGTAATTTAAGCATAGATATTCTCACAATTTTAGCGTAAATTTATAGCAAAACGTTAGGTTGTACGTTAACATTATACATATGGTATCTTTGTTATAAAGAATTAATTATAGAAAATATTTGATTTATTTATTATTATAGTCACTATGAAACCACTGACAATCAAAGCCATTTTTATATCATTTTTCCTGGCTGAAATCAGATAGGAGCGACTTACTAGATGTTATTCAGGATGTTGTTCGTGCTGTGTTTCTACAAAACATAAGCGAAATCCAACTGAGTAACTGTGAAATGGTAGAAGAAGTAAAAATGTAATAACTAACATATTCTTCTTTGTTCCAGAACTAAAAATAAGTAAGTACCTATAACGTTTTCCCATCACCTTGCTAATACGTAAGTGAATTAACCTGAAATAGCTCACTTAACCGAAATTTTGGTTTCTGAACCTCACAGTACAATCGGCTAATGTTATTTTCAGTTGAAGCTAGCGGTCGGATTTATTCCAATGAGTAACGGATTTCCTAGAAGTATTTAAGGCCGTAACTTGAATACGTAATTACAATTTCGTCGGGTTTGCGCTACATCAAAGACATACGGTTCTGCCTCAAAACCTGAGGCAGAGGTGTTCAAGTTCGAAATAATAAGCAGATTATTCCATAAAAAGACCGACGGTGGTTATATTAAGTTGTGGCTCCGAAACTGCTCATACAGATACGAACTCAAGCTTCAGATTAGGTGTGGTTTGAAATTGTAATGCTTGATTTATTTTGATTAAGGTGCGATTTATGTGTTTACTATACGAAATATTTATTTATAGGTTGTGTAGGTTCTACGACTTCATTATGTGGTATATAAATTAGAGATACCGCGCATAGTCTGCCGAACATAAGATGGAAACAATACATTTGGCTAATAGTAATAGAAAGAAAAATTTAAGTTTATTTATTGTGTGAAGTACAGCATAAAAAATCAATCAATACTTAAATGCTTCAGTTACAAACCCCGTCAGAAAATTGTATCATGTAATGTTAATTAGGCACAATAGTTTAAGTTTGCTTTCTACGAATAAAAATTTAACTTACCTAATATAGATCGAAATAATTTTTTGAAGCTGTATTTAAATAATTCTTATATACATTTAAAATCAGCATAATTTTTAAGAGCGTTGTTAAAATAAATTAAGTATAATACTTTAATTTTTAAAACTTTAAAATTAATTCTGGCTATTATTTAGTATTCTTGGCTCATTTGCATTGTGGTTTTTAGTTGACCATATCAAAGCAGTTCGAATACATATTTGAATAAGAAGATTACAATCATCCAGTTGTTCATCCAAACGGAGAGCTTAGCTTAAAATTTGCACAGAGTTGCCTGAAAATGCATCACAAGTGGTTAGGGGCTTGGAGATTCCATCGGTGAATCAAGACACGAACCCTCAGCCAAGTCACGTGTCGCCACATCCGTTGTGCGCGACACACTGACTTATAATAACGGAAACGTTTTTATAAGTAACGCCTGCCAGCTTCTAAATTATGAAGCTAACCTAGGATACATTATAGATGAGACAGGCAAAAACTCCAACAAATTCTTACTTTATTATCTACTCAAGACTCTGGTTTTTCAGCTGGTTAAAATGCAGACACAAAAAGTGGGTTTGTTTATGTGCATTATACGTACAATAAAACTGTTTGTTGCAGATTTTGTGTACTATTTTTATTGGCGAATCAATCTAGCCGATAATAATCCAAAGACGAATTCCAAAACCTGTAAGAGAATCTGTTCTGAGCTTCAATAATTTAAAAAATACTAATGATTCTTAATTTCTTCTAAATAGGTATATAAAATAACACAAAAACTGAACAATAAATATTTAAATGTAAACTTGGACTACGTTTCTTATTAAGAAAATCTATCTATCTCACATATAATATCCAATGAAGATATGCATAAAAGAAATTCGCCAATCATCAAGGGACTTGGCAATTCAACATTTTTTACAAGGAAGAACCATTACATTCCGTTTCCTGTCCTTTCCGGGGCGTAGGGCCATCTACCAGAGTGTTGGAAAGCAAACTACAGGCAATAGCAAAGCCAATGCGTGTAGTATACCACTCAGACAACGTACACAACGATAATTTTATTTTATTTTGGGTCAAAATTAGTATTCTAGATCGTCACTAACGACGTTCATAGACGACCCTTCCACTTACAGTTCTCAATATTTAGTAGAGAACATATTCAAGAATGAAATATGGTGAAAAATTATCGACAAAGTGAAGAGAACTTGTGATAAAAAATTGCCAGAATTAATTGGAATTATTTTAGTAACTTTTTTCACCTTATTATGAACTACCGTCCTTTTTTTCTCATTTATTCACGCCACCGTTCCCCTCCTAGAACCGCTTTAGCATTATTTCAAGGGGTTGCAGGCGTTCCTTACATACTATCCATTTATGCAACATGCACCCTAAACCTAACTAAGCGAAATACGGTCGTCGCTTCAGCCGGGGTTCGAACACACGGCCGATCGGCCGCATCTCACTGTGACCTCGAGTGGGAGGGCGTATTCGCACTGCTCCACCGACGCCCCAAAATCTCATTTTCGTACAATTAGAACAATGTCTTGACTATGTTACAAATTTACTATAGGTATCGTATATTATACGTATTGCTTTGTACATTATAGCTGTAATTCGCTTTCCAGCGGCTCTCAGCCCCGTGGCAAACAGCAAAGGAAATAGGTTTGTCGATGTAAAAAGTACCTTCTAATTTAGGACTCCCACAAGAGATACGCAAATCGGAAAACGTTTGGCGGTAACTTTAGACACAAAGAAAAGATAAGTCAATTATTTTTGATTACATGTCACATTACCTAATTTACATCCATTCCATCGGACATTTTCGATTCAACAATAGATACGAGGATGCTACAAAATTGTATTTTTAGAATGAATTGCGATACAGCTTAATCTGGTATCTTCATCATACCACGTGTGTTGCTGTTACACAATTTATAAGATACTTCTGGTGTGTTTCTTCTGATAAGACAAAATTAACCTTGATAATAACAAAAGTGAGTCAAGATACACGCCAGTAAAATTAAGTTAGATTTCTGTTTTGGAGTGGGCGCGTGTGAACGATAAATGTTTATTACTTTTAGCATAGTGGTTAACGCAGCTCATTTAACATGTTAGTCAGCAACTTTGCGATGTTAATTTTCCTAAAATTTTAAAATCTTGCAAGTTTCAAATTTAAAAAGGTTAAATTATTTGTCAGTATACAGATTTACCTGCTTCCTATTACACTAAAACGCCTTCCTACTATTTACCAGAAAAATGCAATTTCAACGTGATTATTAAGTATTATACAATGGTCCAGACTGCCGTGGGCTAGAGGTTAGCGCGTTAGACTTCTACGCTGAAAGTCCTGGGCTCAATTCCCAGTACCGGAACATTGGATTTTTAACGGCCGTTCTCCTTCGCAAGGCAATGGCTAACCAGTGACGTATTCTGCCTAGTAAATGTTCTCTGGAGTAGAAGTGTTTACATTTCCCGTGGTTCGGAGCACACGTTAAGCTGTAGGTTCTCCCTGTCTATGGCAATCTAAACGCGCAACACCGGCATAGGAGAGAAGATTGCTACGTCTCGTAAGAGATAAAGCACTCTAAGAAGAATGGGCCAAATGTGGCCTAGGTGCAAAGAGATACTTGGAAAACCGCGTCTTAGATCTCGCTCAGTCACAATATACAATATACATTGTATTATATGCAATAAGAAACGCAGGATTTCTGAGCAATCACATGCTTTTTCTTTGATACAATAAATATATACCTATGCAGCTTAAATGTTACACACATTTCCTCAATCATCTGTGTAAATTTTTGAAAGCCTGTAAATGTATTTGTAAGAGCATTTTACAAATGTTTGCGTATATCTGAAGTTTTACATTATGCTGTGTACAGGGTGTAACATGGAGTGATGTCATCTTTTTTGGGGTATATTCTACGGCCCAAAATACGAAACAAAATTAGTGGGTAGGGTCACTATGATGCATAAACCACATGTCATACCGTGTCATAAGAGGTAAGTCTGGTAAAATTTCCTACCAAAAAGACAAAAAGACAGAAAGAAATAAAATACAGCATGTAATATGAAGTAATGGCATCCTTTCAAGGGCATATTCTACGGCCCAAAGTATAAGCAAAAAAATAATAGATACAGTTGGTCGGAAATTATAAGAAAGTTATGGGCAAAGAAAGCAATTAGGGTTGCTTTGGAATGATTTATTAAACACATGAATCTTAAAGTTTGGCCAATAGTTGCAACAACATTGTGAGCAGGATTCTAATTTTAGGAGTAACATGTAGAGGCTATTTTTACCAGAGAACAAATCGTAAATTCACTGCTGTTCAAGTGATTTCTTATCATTCACCAGCATAGATTTTCGATCAACGTCTGATGTGGCATTATTGACGATTTCTTAATTGAACTTCGTATTCTACGCCCGTGATTGAATTGGCAAGCTTATGTTAATTTACATGTTTTATCCTATGAAAATTGTAATAATTTCAATTATTAAATATTCTGCAGCAATTAAACATCTTGTACTCGTTTTTTTCGTAAGTTTTGATCTTAATCATGCTTCCATCTATTATCTTAAAGTCTTGAAACCTTTGAATCATAAACTTATTATGAATTTGTGTTTCTTTAAACAAGGAATGTATATTTTTCTCAATATACCTTTCTACTGCATATATTGTGATTTTTGCAGCATATATAAGTGCATATTCCAGCATTTTGTGATCTAGAAATACATTAATGTTTAAAATTTTTTATACATATATTGTTCCTAATAAAATTAATGTCAGCTGTTAAATTTTAAAAATGATTTCAATAAATACAGTAGCAATTAAACACACGTACATATGTGTGTTGAGTTAATATAAATAATAATTACTTAAATATTAGTACCTATATCTATATTTTATTATACTAAATACAATTTTAGTTCAGGTTAAAATCTAATAGTTATAGCCATATGTTTGTTCATTTAATTGAAATAATATGAAATGCCGCACAAGGAATGAAATTAATAAAATATGTAGGTATCTACGTTTTTTCAACTTTTAAAATAGTAATTTATACGAAAACTACGTTTCTAAATAAATATCTACTACTGCTATTTGCCCTGATACCTATTAATTAAATGTATATCCAGTTTTGGTTTTAAAGGCCCAGCATCAATAATTACATTTTCATGTCTATGTTATTTATCTTACGTCTTATTCGTATTGAATTGCAATCAACATTTAATATTCCTTACATTTCAAAAATGGGAATGTGCATAACATTAGACATTAATTCAAATGCAATATTACGAAACACATGTTTTATGTTCATGTAGAAATTGTAGAAGTATTTACAGAATAATTGATAATTTGAATTATATCTAAAAGTAAAAA
>JABXWE010018087.1:0-40467 GCA_014611495.1 Limonius californicus | reverse complement strand
TAAAAATAATTATCTAAAAAACATATGTGCAGATCTACAAAAACATACAGAATACAATCATACTAAAGAGCTCTTTATGGCAGTTAAAAAGATTACTCGTAACTTGGAACCAAGAACATGGAATATAAGGAATGAAGAAAACGAAAAACTCACAGATTTATCCGATATTCTAGAAAGATGGAAAGAATACTGTAAAGAACTGTTTAAAAACTACGAACCTAAAATAGGGGAAAACATCAACATGATACAAAGTGGAGTCAAGGAACCGTACATCTATCTTAAAAGAGGAAATCGAAACTGCTATAAAAAGCTAAAAGAAAATAAAGCGGTTGGTTGCGATGGAATCACAGCTGAAATTATTAAAGCCATGGGAGAAAGCGGGAACAAAATTTTTCCAGTATTTGTCCGAGAATATGTGGCACTGGAGTATAGCCACATGATTGGACAAAATCCATTTTACTTCCCTTCCATAAAAAAGGTTCGAAAGACATCTGCGGCAACTACAGACTAATTGAGCTAATTTCTCTTGCCAGTAAAATACTTTTACACATAATAGCAAATAGCTGTATAGCAAGCTAGATTTAGAGAAGGTAGAGGTACCCGGGAACAGATCTCTAACTTACGCTTGGTTATAGAACAGGCAAGGGAGTGTAATACCCCCGTGTTACGTTTGTTTTGTAGACTACAGTAAAGCTTTTGACAGCATTCACTGACAGAAACTGTGGAAAATACTAACAGAGATGGAGGTCCCAAAACATCTGACATGTCTGATCAAAGGACTATTATGAGACAAATTATGCAGTAATAAAATTGAATAACCAGGTATCAAACTCCTATAAAATAGAAAAGGGAACCAGACAGGGCTGCATACTATCACCAATTCTGTTCAATACCTACAGCGACTACATAATGGAAAGTGTCTTAGAAAACTGCAATGGAGGATTTACTATTAACGACGTTAAAATAAACAATCTACGGTATCCCGACGATACTGCTATGCTTGCTTGCAATGCTGAAGAACTAACATAGATTATCGAAAGACTAGAAATAGAAAGTCGGCAGTTTAGCTTGAAGATTAACTATGATAAAACTAAAGTAATGGCAGTTGACAGAAATCTAGGATCCTTGATTACCAACGATGGGTACTGTACTCCAGAAATTAGAAGACGCATATAAATAGCTAGAAGCACCGTTACCAAACTTCACAAAATATGGGCTGATCGAAATGTTACTCTTATACTAAATATATACTAAAATACTAAAAAGACAGCAATGAAAATACTGGTGTTTCCCATGCTACTCTATGCCTCAGATACTTTGAACTATGGTGCTGGTGAAGACTGCTCAGAGTGTCATAGACCGAAAAAAGAGCTAACGTGTCCATCACTGAAGAAATACAAGAACCCATTTATGGAAGAATTACAAGATACTTCGGCCATGTACAGCGAAGAAAGTCAGACCTCGAAAAACTAGTCTTCAGGGTAGAATTCAAGGATCAAGACCACTTAGACTATCACCTAGAAGATGGACTGATTAAGTCAAAGAGGTCATCGGCCACACTATCGAACAGGCTACAAGAATAGTCCGAAACTGAAGTGGATGGCGTAACATTTTAAAGAGAAGCAAGCAGAACACGTAGTTTTTGGGTCACGACGCTTCTGACAACAAATTTACGACGAAGAGAGAGATAGAGAGAGAGAGAGAGAGAGAGAGGAGATTTGCGTTATTGTAGTGCAATACCCACGAGTTTTTTCTCGACAATTCTGGCGGGTTTTCCGAATACTTCACTAAAATGGCGTAAAATTAGCCAGTAATAATTCTTATTATGCGTACAACTAGGCGGTAAAAGTTCATAGTGGACTATACAAGTATAATCGAAGAAAGCAGGAGAACCTTGACATTTAATAGAACGTGAGTTACTGTTTTTGGTCTTGACCCTTCAAGGATGCTTTCATTAGACGATTGGGCCTTTGCTTGGATGTCATAACCATACATCCATGTTTCATCACCGGTTATGACGCGTTGAACCAATTCTGGGTAGACCGCGACGTCATTCAGCAATAGCTTAGAAATGATTTTACTGTGGTGTTGTTGTTGAAAACAGCTTCGGATCAAATCTGGCTGCCACTCGTTTCATGTCCAAAACATCTGTAAAAATTGCTTCGAATGAGCCTTATGATATGCCACCTTCTTCAGCAACCTCCCTGGTAGTAATTCGGCGATTCATTGTCAGACTTTTTGTCCCATTGCTGGTCATCGGCCTCTTCTCTGCCACGTGTTTCTCCTCAGCGCTAAGGTAGACACATGGGGGACCTACAGTTTAACGTCGAATCCGCACGACCGAAATTCCAGCGAAGGTTTTTAGCATTAAAATCCCACGGTTGCAAGCCGGATTGGGAAATTGTGTGTGATGGGTAGTAGACAGATTTTTATAAATCTGCATCGTTATGCTTAGGTTTCGAACCGAAGCCAGAATCGACGTTTTGCCCAGAAAGCGAGCACTCTACCAACTGAGCTATCACCACACATTCCGCAATTATCAAAAATTAATTTCTTAATTTTTTCATCGGCTGTTGATGCGCTAGGCTGTCATACTCTCGTGTCTTCTTCAAAATCTTGAGGGTCCTTCGAAACGTTAATACCACTCTTATAAACACTTGGTTTTTTCATAGCAGGCGCGCTATAAGCTTCCTACAACATTTTCAAAACGTTGCTGTACTTTCTCTTATTTTTAAAACAAATATACTTTCCTTCGCCATTTTCAAAATAAAAAATCGCCAAATACACCATGCGTTTTATTTATCTGCCTGTCAAAAATAAACGGTTGAACACTGACACATGTTAGTAACATTAGAAGAAAGATGGGTTTAATTGAATGCGAAATCTTTCGAACAAACCTCGTATAGTAGATGTTTATATTAGTTTTAAAGTATAGATTGTGTTTTAGGTTAAAACTGCACTATAAAATTACAGCTGCCAAATATTACAGTGGTCGTGGCCTGTCTAAATTGCACTTTATTGACCTTTATTACATATTACATCGATGATGAGGCTTCCCTTTAGCGCAACTTACTGCACTGCCCGACGCGTATTATATTCCGGGTGAACCGTAGCTGTCCGTTAGAATATACATCATACAGGGGCCGTTTAACTTTACAACACCTTCCTACAGCGTATGCGACCCATTAACGCACATTCATTTCTATTCTTATTTATTATTCATATTAAATTAAAGCTTCACTTTTAGTATCTATGAATACTTCTATAAATCTGTTATAAAAAAACAAACAAAACTGTTGTGCACTATTGTAATTAACTATATGAAATACATTTTTGTATTTAGGATAAACTTATAGCCGAACTGGATGAGGTTTTCGGAGAATCCAATCGCCCAGTAAGCTTCGAAGATATTCAGAGCTTGCGATACATGGAGCAAGTAATACAAGAAACATGGAGGCTGTATCCCCCAATTCCTCTTATTGGAAAGAAGGCAATGGCAGATATCCAGCTAGGTAAGCGGTTGATCAGTTATTAGTGTTAAATAGAACGATGCAGCATTTTCCTTTAAAAAGTATCCATCTGCTGTATCAAGCAAACCCCATAAGATAGTAAAATAAAGGTACCATTACTTTTTTATAAATGTATGTTCAACCTTAGCTATCTCATCTTCAAAAGGTATTAAGCACTTCGTGACATTGTGAATGCTCACAAAAATCTTTTTCAAAAGTTTAATTAAAATACCGTTGGTTATGTTTCTGCCTATACTAAAATTCAATGTGCTCTGTTACTGCTTTTAACAAGATTCATCCAAAATTGACATTCTTACAGCACTGGTGCAACTGTGAATAAAATAGACCTTTAATGTAAAATTTAATAAGTACGTTAATTTTTATGACATGGTGTACCGAATCCAATGAATTCAATTCGCCAAATTTCCATAATATTGATATTTCATTCGATATAGTTTGTGAAGCAATAAATTATAATAAATTTAATTCATTCAACAATGAAATTAGAACTTAGAATGTGAACGATTTTGATAAAAGAATAAAATTTTATGTCAGTCATGTACATAATAATTCTGATATATTTCGTATATGTTTGCATTAGTAATTAATATATCATTTTTTATAAAATTTTCTGTTAATAAACTTGTAACTATCGTTCAACATAGCGCCCCTCTTTATTTTTAATATACTAGTGTGGCACATTGGTGAAATATAGGAGTGTAGTGGGGATTTGCGCGAGCCCTTTGTTAAATTTGTCTGCAATTTGCTTATTATTTGTTAACATTCTGTTTGCTTATTTATTTTCCTGAAAACCATTAATTTTGATAAAAAAATTTTTAATTACCTATTTTTGTTTGCTAACTGTCGTAGCCCCTCGGCTGTTGAAATGGATTCGAAAAAAGTTTTACTTTTAATTCGTAATATCAAAAATTTAATGCGATTCAAAGGATCAGTGGCATTAAGGATATTTTGACCTTGCAAAATAAAAGGAAGAAAGACAATAACTACAATAGCTCCACAATGATTGTTAATGTAGATTCAGTTATGCGATGTATCAATAGTATGAAATAGTGAGACCAATTAGAACCCAACTTTTAGTGTTATATCTTATCTAGAAAACAGTTTTCTGCAGATAAATCAGTTTTACGTAGTTTTCTGAAAGGTAGGGACTTCGATGGGGCAGTGCGAAGAAGCGCTGTCAGTAGAGGTCACAGTGAAATGGGGCTCGATTGGACGGGGTCGAACCCCGGCTAAGGCGACGACTATATTTCACTTAGTTAAGTTAAGGGTGCGTAAGGGACGCTAGCACCTCCCTGAAGTAATGCGAAAGCGGTCGGGGCGCGGGGACACTAGTGTGATTGTAAAAAGAAAGTTTTCTGAAAGGTAATTTAATGTTCTTTGCATTAAAGTAGTGGTATGTAGCATTTTATAGTAGGCAGCTGGGAAGAATATTAACTAGACCATGATTACGAAGTATACTCTTTCTCCTCCAAGATACAGGGTGTTCTTGGAACATGGGGCTAAATTTCTACTGCATGTTGGGAGACTACGCAAGTTAAAAAAGTTCAAACGATCATATGTACGAAGCGTTTTATTAAAAAGTTGTAAAGGAAATACTTACAAAACTCAAATTATAATAAATATTTGGAATATTTTTCTTTTGTTACAATACAGGCCTCTGCTCGTCAGATTAAGGATTGTCGTGCCCTATGAAATACTTCTAAAGTGTTTCGAATACATGAAAATGCGTCTTTTATGCGCTGGCTGAGCTCGACCACTTGTTCATAAACACTAATTTCCACGGGGCTTTATAAATAAAAATTGAGGGGATTAAATCGGGTGACCTAGGAGGTCATGCGTCCGATCCAACTCCGAAAGAAAACTGCAGTTTCAAACATTATATAAAAATTTCTAAATTATCTACTCGTGTAACTCCATATCAAATCAGAAGCTTTTCGGCCTACTTGCCCCCCCACCCCCCACCACTCCTAACACCATAGAAATTTTGAATTTTTTTCTAAGAACACCTCGTGTACAAAGTATTAATTTTATTTCACTATCTTAGTTATATTCACCACGATTTGCTGTAGGTGGATAACTTTTAAATGTACAACCTGTATAAGAAACATTCAACAAATAAGAATTGTGTCTATTCTATGTTTTGTAAAATTTGATTGCGTTTGGAATGTGGAATAGTCGATAAAATAATCCTCTATGTTACTTTTAGAAGACTAAATATGTCATAATTAATAATGTAATAAAAATCAAGCACAGGTTACGTATATTAACTTTATAGCAATAAGAAAATGGAGGTATAAGCACATTAGAAAATCGTAAACGATATTTTAAGAAGATGCTGTACATTAAATTAAAACAACAAACGACGAAACTTTGGTATAGTGATAAACAGGGCTTACCTAAAATAGTGGGCAATAAAGAGCAATTTGCGATTCTCTGGCGAACATTAACCCATAAAATACATGTACATATGTTATCCTTAAATATTTTTATAAAGCGGTCTTATGTAATGTTTATCCCAGTACGGGTATGCTGTAATCATGCATTAAGGTTAAGTTGGCTATTAAAAATATGAATATATGCTAATCCAGTCCTTAACCATAAAAATATAGTGTTAATACAGTGAAGAGTGAAATTGAAACCTCAGAATAACTGTGAAACGAGGAAGCAACAAACAAAATACTTATTTTAGATTTATAATCAGATCAGTTCATACTATTTCTGCCACTAGCTACAACCTACGTAATTTTACTTACATTTTTAATGTATTTAATTTGGAATTACAATTTAAAGCATGGTTTCACTTTTATAAATCTTTATTTAAGCAAATCTATTTAAGAGCAAGATAACTGCATAATAAGGTATCTCGCATATTTAAATTTAGCAATAATTGGTGTGTTATTATCGAAGTCCTTCGAGCTCATGTCTCCATATCAGTTCGCAGGGAAAGGATTATTCTACAGAACTATAGGAATATTTTATCGAAATGCAGATGCAGCATATATTTAAAAATGTCGTTAAAAATTCCTAACATACAGGTTTTCGTGTAGGTTTGACGTCAATCCCTGCGGCCTACAGGAAAGCTGTAATGGAACTCTGTTTACCTCTGCTCGAAATTGATTGGTATTTATGTATGTGCTAGATTAATTAAAACAGTGAGAGAATACATTTGGAAACTATAAAAAAGTAGAAGAAATACATATGCATGTCTCTTAGATACGAGTAATTAAATTCTACCTGCTAATTAGGAACTCTTAGCAAAACATTGAAAATAAGCACTATGTATGTAAATAGGGCAGCGTTTTTTGTTATTATATAATTTTGGTTAGGCTTGTATTTTATTCATAACATCAAGTATAATTTTAACCAATTTATCTTAGTGGATATTAAATACTTTGGACTACACTTCGCATCCCAAAAGAATAAGAATTTTTTAAAATTTTTTTTCGAAATAATGGTAATCATTTTGTGACTACCCTCTGGCGTTTTCATCCGTTCCAATGCACCGTTCTAAATTTGAATAAATGTTACTTTTTGTTCTATAGTCCTTAACATTCTGTAAAAATAATTTTCGTGGGCATTTCATCCCTTAAAATACACTCTGTGTCCTATAAAATATGAAAATTTGTATAAATGTTATTTGTGGCATATTCATTAGGATTCTGTCAAAATCAGTCATATACGCACTTCATCTCTTAAAGTGCACTCTCCATGTTCTAAAACATTACAATGTGTGTAAACGTTTTGATATAAACTCTATTCAGTACAATTCTGTTCAAATCACTATCATCAGTATTTCATCACTTAAAATGCACTTCCTATTTCTTAGAAATTAAATATTCATATAAACGTTATTTATCAGATTCAACTGGGAACTATTTTAAAATCATTCACATGTGTTTCCCGCTCTTAAATAGGAACATGAAGCCTCCTAAAACGTATAGATTTTGAGTAAAACCTATTTTTTTTTGGACAGTAAAGCGGGAAAAATGTGCTAAAAAGTCCTTATTGGTTTCATCCATTAAAATGCACTTGAAACCCCGACAAGTTTCTACTTTGTCAGGTTGTGCAGGATGTATTTGTAAAATATATTATTTGACGCTCCCTATTCAGGAAAATTATTTTAAGACCTACCTCGTCGGGATTATATATTTTCAAATGTCATTTTCTACACCCTAAACACTAAATATACAGTGTGGGTCTGCTAAAACGAATCAGCTTGATATCTCGTCTATTTGAAATATTAAAAAAATATTTTTGGAAACATTGTAATAATAATAATGTATAAAGACTGTATAAAAAATTTCAATGCGTATTTCGCCTCTTAAAATCCCCCTTCTTCGTAATTGAATATTCCTATAAATGTATTTTCCGTCCTTAAAAAAGAACGTAGAGCCTCCTAAAACGTCAAAATTTAGATAAAAGCTATTTTTCTTTAGATATTCGATAAAGTTGTATTAAAACGTCATTTATGGGTTTTCACGATTACAATGCACTTAACACTCCAACAAAGTTTTTACTAGGATACAAATTTGTATTTTTATATATGCTGCTTGGCGCACCCTACTTAAAAAATTATTTTGAAACTACCTCGTTGGCATTGCATCTCGTCAAAGGCCACTTTCCACGCGCGAAACAAATATGAGTAAGTTGTTCTCTAATTAGAAAAATCTCTTACAATACATTTTCCTCAAAAACAAACATTTATATCAATGTTATTTTGGTGCTCCATTCATGAAAATTCTGTAAAAATAACCTGTATCGGCACTTCATCCCTTAAAATGCGCTCCCTATTCCCTATCCCCTATAACATTATCGCTTGTGTAAATTTTTCTCTGTAGGCTCTATTTAGTACAATTCTGTTAATATTTCTATGGTCAGTATTATATCTCATTTCCTTCTACTTCATACAAATTAAAAATTCCTGTAAATGTTATTTATTGGACGCAATTTGCGAAAATTATTGTGTTTTCCACAAAAAAAATTAGCTTGATACCTCCTAAAACGTAAAAATGTGTGTAAAAGTTATGTTTTCTATCCTATAACGGACAATTGTGTTAAAATAGCTCTCATGGGTTTTCATCCATTACAATGTACAGGATGTAAATTTGTATTAGTGAATATGTCATTTTGCGTACCCTATCCAGGAAATTTGTTTTAAAACCAGCCTCGTTGGCACTACATCTCTTTTAATTCCACTTTCCACCCACTAAACTGCAAATCAGGTCAAGGCAAAGGTCAATTTTTATACTTTACTCGTAACATAAAAAACACTTTCTACCCAGCCCAAATATACAGGAATTTTATTAATAAATTGATTAATCTTAACAATCAAACTTTTTCTGTTTCAGTATAGCGATAATTTATAATTAATTTAAGCAACCTAACAAAAAAAAAAGTCAAACGTAGTCCACGGGTTCAGCTAGCCTATTTTAGTTGCATGTCAATGTCGTAAGACATATCAAGTAATATTTTCGTTTTTAAACTTTAAAATTTTGATTTGAGTTCGATTAAAAATTTTTAAGGGTCAAAAATCAGAAATTTAGTTTCTTAAGCTTTTGGTATATTTTACAAACACAAAGGTGTTTAATAACTATAACAAAAAGGAACACTAACTCCAGAGCAGGATCAAACTATAATCAATTTAAATTTCTTATTGTAGCAGGAAACTTAACAACAGTTTCATCGCATACTTTATGCAAAATTGTTTGCACCTTATTTAACAAGCAAAATTAATGAAAACGGGAAAACCGAATATTTTCATTGGTGTCAGAAGTAACTATGGCCATGAAATACAAAAAACTACATTAATCTGAAAATACTTACTCAGAATTTTGGAAAAGGTGCGGAGTTTACTTCTGGTTCAAAATAGAACCTGTAGCAACGTGGAAAATGACATTTCAAATAACTTCTTTGAACATTTGACATAAAACAGTAATAAATTGTGTTAATGTTGTTAGATACTATTAAAACTTGAAATAGCAAATCTCTTATATCTCACAAACGGTTGGATTGGGAGTTCGTGTTCAATAACACTGTTAAATTTGTTTCTGATGCCCCATAAATATTTAACATCCTGTATAATTAAATTGTGCAACTTGTCATTGTCCGAATACAAAACAATACCTGGGCTGTCTTTAAATACATAAACAGAGCTGAAACTATTGCTTTTGACAATCAATTTGGCTAACATATGGGCCTTTTATTAACTGTAACTGTATAGCATAAATGTGCTACCTATACAATTACTGTGAACAAGCAGTAGCAAATTTCCTTCCAGCTAAACTAATATGCTGTAAAATACCTCAAATAGCTAATATTACAATATTTAAATAAATACTGCATAAAATTATAAACACCAACAATGAAATCATTTTAGCATTCCAATTATAATTCTATAACTGCTTAAATAGTATCCGTAATTGTTGGAAACTTTCCACGGGTAATGGAAAAATATTCGATAAATATTCCGTAAGGCCTTTCAGCCGAATGCGTGTTAACGCCGCTAAAAATTCCAATCGTACAGGTTTTTGCCGAAGTTTGACGTCAATCGTTAATGCCAGTGGAATTAGCAATAAAACAAGCTGCATTTCTCTTCGGTTTAAATCAGGCATTTTCATAACTAAACAAGTCATATTTAATTATAAACATTTAAGCAGTTTTTAACTTTCTATTTCCTTATATTTAAATGACCATCAATCTCTTAAAGCAAAAGAAAATATCAAATGAAGCAAATTCAGACTGTCATTAATTAAATGAGAACTAATTTTACATAGAAATCGCCCTTTGTTTTGTAAAACTATTGAGTTGCATATAAAAAATAACTTTACTAATTTTTGAGGATTTTGTAGGTTAAAGACACCTTCTAGCAATTTCTAAAAAAAATTAAAAATACATAGCTCTTCTAGGAGTCCTCAGCTTCTAAAACTAACGCTTATTAGAACAAGGTACGCAATAAATAATTTGATGTAATAAAAGGTAATACTACAAATATTAAGTATTATTAGCTAGTTGTAAAAAAAGAAGATAATTGTAGAATTACAAATAGAGAGAGAGAAACGAAAATAAAGTACTTGAGATAATAATACCATAATTAGACGGAACTTACAACAATATTATTTTAATTTTGTTTGTAAACATTTAAATAATACCAGAAAGCCATTTGACTATTGGTTACTAAGAAACATTACAGTACTTTAAATTGTTGCCTTCTGAACCCTTAGGCTACACCCTATGTTCTCGTTGCTATGTTCGTTAAACAAATTATAATATACATATAATAAGCTGTATGGACATTTAATATACATAATTACCGAAACATTGCTTCATTTTTCTGACAAACTAATATTTTTACATTAGAACACCTTGTATGGTTTATGTTTATACATTCTCGCGATTGTACTCACCACTTTTTGTTTGATTTAATTTAATTGAACAACTTATTTGTTGTTACGTTTTTGTTTAATTCTAGTTGCTAGCTACACTTTCACTTTCTAGATATGAAAGTGTATTGTAAGGATTACAATGCTCGCAAAGTCGTTAAAATCATTGCTAAATAGGATGCGAAAAATATCAGTTATGAAACTTCATATTTGTGAGGTTATGAAAAGTACATCTTAGGTTATGGGATACCAACAGCAGGATTGTTTTAGATTTAGTGCCAAAATATGGTTTAAAAAAATATATACTTGTTATTTTCGTGAATAAGTAGCGAAAATAGCATTTACAAAACGTTTTACTATTACTATTTTAAACGTCAGTGAGAGTGATTTATAAATAATTTATTTAGATAAGGGTGGAAAATATATTTTTAAGGCGTTAATAAATGGTAAATACAAGAGATGCTGCAATTAAAATCAATTTTCCTGATAAAATCATACTCATACACGAAGTTCTAAAGTCTTACACTATTGATAGCATGTCTCTAAATTGACTAGCTGAACCCATGGAGTACGGGCGACGCTTTTGTTTGGAAGTTTGTAAAAAATGCGTATAAGTAATCGTCATACTCAACAAAAAATGTGGTACTGTCGCGTGCAATTTATTTCTTTCAGTAGAACTCCTGTAAATTTTTATACATTTTATTTGACGGATCGTCCTCTTTTTTCCTTTTATAGAACACTCCGTAGATTGTTATAAAATTTCATTACATTGAACTTGAGGTTCTGTTGACAATTAATAATTGTTTTGAGATGCTTACAAAAATTGACCTAAAACATATGTTTATTCTTCAAGGGTTGAAAAGTGGCATTTGAAGAGATGTAATGCCAGCGACGCTTGTTTTAATAGTATATTCTTCAACGAGTGTAGAATGACAGCTATTATTCACAAGGATGAATCATCCGAGTGAATAATAGCTATTCTACACGAGTCGGAGACTATACTTTCTCTACGACAATTTCATAGGAAGTTACAATTTTTGGTCCGAATCAGTATAATAAAAATTTTGCTTTAGATGAACATATGTCGGTTCACTAGCCACAACCATTTTACGCCGTGTACACCATTGTGTACTGTTTCTGCGATTTCTTCGGCAGTAAATTAATACATGTCGTTTTCGCGGTTTCCGTTATTTCTGGTGGCGAACATATTTCAGCGTTTTCGCTGTCTGAATTATTAATACCTAGTTCTTACTGTTTTTACGAATACGAAAATTTAAAACTGTTTTTGATAGTTACTTCAAAAACAAGTGGGAGATCCCAAGCGCTAACATGCCACGCCCATTGGATTCTGATACAGAATCCCACGACCCACTGAAATAGAGAACAGAATCCAACGGCAATGGAGAATATCTATCATTCTTCAACTAAAAAGGTATATGTAACGAATACATTATATTATAGTCGTAGAGAAAATTCATTATATTTTTATAAGCCTGCTAAGGTTATACAAAATATCTGCAGAACACCTAAGCCATTCTACAATACGAGAAAACTGTATTTCCGTTACTCAGCACACCCCCTTCGATTGGCAGCATAGTCCTCTCGTGTAGGTTCTCGTCTTCTTGTAGTTTATATCACAAATTCTAATTAATACTATACACATTGTTATAATTTTTGTAGTAGCATTTATTAGCATAACCAATAATTTACATTTTAGATGGCAATTTGTTACAGTAGTTACTGCTTAGTTAAAACTCAATTTCAATGCAGGAAATGTACATAAAACTAATGGTGATTCTTAAATTAAACAACTACGTTCAAGGTACTGAACTACAACTAACAATATTCTTGTCGCACTTATAACTTGTAACACTGTCGCATCATAAGATCGAAATAACCATCTGTATCGATTGATGCACTAATAGCTGCATAGAAGTTGAAAAATTCTTCTCTAGTCACCTAAAAAATATAATCGATTAGTATTTCCCTATAAATTAATTTAAAATAGATCTTCAAATTTTAAACAGTAAAGACAAGAAAACTGGGATAACATTATAGTAAAAGTGGCATAAATTTATCTTGAAAGAAATGATAATTGTCCTGTTGTCCGGTGGCCCTTTTTCTTATTCTTCCACTTAGAGGGTGTCTACTGCAATACTATTTAAAATTCCAGCTTATTTAGGGGATTTCAGATACGATATTGATAAAATTCTAATTAACTAAAAGTTATCCAGGCTTTCTTCGAAGGTAACAAAGTTATATATTAAAAATTATCAACCTACGATGATAGACAACTTAATTAAATTACTTAAAGTAAAACACAACCACAATGTATATACATGAAAATAACAAAAATTCCAACAAATCCATTAAACTTAAATAGATAAAAGGACTGTAAAATTTTAAATGATATAAACAATAAAAATTTCGGGATTTTTTAAGTCTTTTCCAGGAATTCCAGGCAAGTAGACATCCTGACTTATATAATCATTTTTTTTCAGCATTTCTACATCTATAATATTCAGTTTTAAAAGCTCCATAGACTTTCTGTCTTTAGATTCAGCATATGTTCGTTAGACTTTCTTCAAGCATTCTCTTTACAATTCCACTTCCTCCGCCTACTTGTTGACTTACTGCCCACCATACTCACCATATACATACCTATTTTTTTTAAAGAGATTGAACAGAGAAACTACAGTATGTTGAAATATCCTTGAAAATATCTTAGGGTCAGGTTACTAATAGGTTTAAATTTCATACACAACATCTAGGAACTAAAATCGTTCTCAAAGGATTTTTTTCACAACTCAGCAATAACACATTTCATTATAAGGCCTTAAAATATATTCAATATATCTGTCAATAGGAAATGTTCACAGATTTATAAAAATAAAACTCACATGTCCATCTGCAGCAGCACCTTGGTCAAAATTAGCTAAAAATCGTTCAAAAATCTTTTCCTCGCTTTCCTCCCCTGATCGGTAGAGAGGATGGTATTGAACATTGTAAACCCTTTTCAAATCTTGAAGTGTTATTATTCCATCTCCACTTTTGTCCAACTTTTTGAAAGCCTTGTCTATTATCATCTTCCTTGATTCAGACATTGGTGGCTACAACCAAAACATATCTACATATTCTTTCTTACACAGACCACTAGCATTTTTATTATAATTTTATGATATTTTGAATAAAAATTATATCCCTTTCATGACACCGAAGTGTTTTATTTTTGTAGAATATATTGTATTACGTTAAATCAAATATGAATTAAGCGTGTCTAAATTAACAATAAGAACGACTGTTGCTGTTTCTAGATAAGTTTTATGGAATTATAATGGCTCTCACAGACCATATCGTGTATACAACATCATGCTTCATACAAAAAAAGCTTTCAAATGCAAGTTAAGACATTCTGATTTGCAAATTTTATACAGAATACAAAACAATTAATTCACATCAAAAACTCAAACAATTACAAATTTAAAATTGATAAGTTTAATTAATTTAGATACAACTTTAAAATGTAACTCAAAAAATATAAAGTGCTTACAGGTAACACAAAACTAAATGCTAATACTGTTTGATATGTAAAACTTTTGGGAACAAATACAATTTCATCAAAATAAACTGTTATTACACAATTTGTCTTCTCTTTTCTATGAAATCTCATAGCAAATACCTTCAGTTGTTCGATAATACTTAATAAATATGTAGAGTAACCCTCGACATGGTCAGATTCATGGGTTGAGGTTACAACTCAAAACACTCTGACTTGCAAATGGTAAGACCTAAAGTAGTCAGATTTCAAAAGTCTATTGTATTATAAAGATTATCAATAGAATTGGGACAGGAATTCGATTTCTAGAACCTTGGTATGTACATCTGACTGTGAACTTTTAGATATGTTAATCTTGAATTGCATATATTTACATTATTTCACTATACTTGTATGTTTGCGAACCCTTCTTGTACAGATAACTCCAGGGTATTTGGGCGACCATTACATATACATAAATATATACACCCAGGAGAAAATTACATCAAATTTTTTCAATTTGGGTAATGAAAAAATAGCATTCCACATTTATTTTCATTATGCAATACTAGATATAATAAACCCTGTTTTAAATTCTCAAAACTGTGAAAAAAACACAATAACCAAGGTACTAAAAGCAGAAAGTACCTACACACTTTTAGTTATTTACATCACAACAAGTATTATCAAGTATTTAACATTTAATTACCTGAGGAATTAAAATTTTATAATGTTTTCTAGTGGGAGGTGTATTAGAAAACAAGATTTTTATCACTTTTTATGACCTCCTAAGAGTTTTATTCCTTTTTATTACCTAGTAAGGATTTTATGACTATATACAACATTTGGAAACCCTGTATTGTGTATCCCTAACAGAATCTGTAACCTGAATTTCATGGATAACAAAACAAATAATATTAAAAACCATTGTTAACTTACATGAATTGCTTGCATGAATTCATCTATATTGATCGCACCGCTGTTATCAGCATCAAACTTTTGGAATATATCATCAGACTCCTCCTTTGTAATATTCATTCCTGATTCTCTAAGACCCAACAAAAACTCGTCTTCGTTTAAGTACTTGCTGCCATCCTTGTCCATACGCCTAAACATACGTCCCAGGCTTAAAATTCCAGTTGCTCCTCGTGATAGGCAAACCAGTCGTAATCGGTCTATTGGATCTCCTGATATCCCTGAAGCTTGCAGTTCACGATAACTTGATGATGCCATTTGGGACTCGTGAGCGGACATGGACTTATGAGGATGAAACATTTTTTAAACCTAACACAACATTTTCAATTATTTATTGATATTGATGTCTTATTTCATTTATAAATGTTGACGCTTTATTAAAAAATTAGCTTGTTCTATTATTATGAAAATCTAACATATTGTAGTAAAAATGAAATAATGTCTTACCGGTTTTAACACTTTTTCATAAATAGCTTTGCTACCTATTGTACGCATTAGGTTGCATTGGTGCGCATGCACCGTTTGTAAAAACTACGACTGCAATCATAATGCAGTTATTAAGCCTAATTTACACGATCCACTTTGTGTATTCGCTTTGAAGGGAAGATGAAATAAACGCACTCAGTAAAGTTCCATGAAACATATGTAGCAAGTTGTAGTAAGTGTTTATAATAATATAAATAAGTCTAGACATTGGTAGTTATGAACTCTAATCTACAAGGCTCTGAGTTTATACAAAATTACATATTCCAAAGAATTGAACTGCCAATTAAATGATTTTGTCGTATTCATAGCTCTTTTTAAGGATTTTGCAACAGCGTATATATAGAAAATGCGAGGCCGATCTCGACGATTCACAGTTCGGCTTCCGAGAAGGAATGGGAACACGAGAAGCACTTTTTAGTCTCAACATCTTATTACAAAAATGTTGAGACCATCAAAAAGATGTGTACGCGTGTTTCATCGATTATCAGAAGGCTTTCGACAATGTCAAACACAACACATTAATAAAAATATTACAATCAAAAGGACTAGACGAAGAAGAGGTAAACTTAATTCGAAATCTATATTGGCAACAAACTGCAACAGTGAGAACCGAAGACGAGAGCTCGGAAAAGACCTTAATAATAAGTGGACGCGACTGCCTCCCTGGACTTTCCCATACTGGAAACTGTTCATATCATCTTTATTCAACAGTAGAGTTATTTTCCTCAAAACGGTTGTTCAAGTGCTATCCTAAAACCTTGCCTCGTAACGAATAGACTTACAAGGCTTGTAAGAAGTCCCGCCAAATATCTGCGGTGCCCCTTAATTTCCTTTTAAATATGCAACCAGGCATACTTCATTCTCTACTATATACGTCGCTCGGTCTAACTAGTACCGATCGCTGTTGCTACCGAGGTAAAATTTTCTAAGTCCCTGGAAATTATATTTTGTAGGGCATAAAAATCGATTTTTTTATTTTCGCGGAAAAAGATTCTTTGACGCAAACAAATAACAACCGTTAGAATAAAAAAAATATTTTTCTAAAAAAGAGGGGGAGGGGGCCGGTGCGCTTACATATATCCACGAGTGTAATATTTCTTTGGATATTCATATGCTCCATTACGTACTGAGCGATTCAGTGAAAACCCCAGCCTCCTATCTTTTTTCGTTTATTAATTAAAGGAGTTTGAAGTTTCAAACTTCCAAGCTTCGTAGAGGGCGCCACAGGAAAATTACGGAGTTCTTCAAAAAACATATCGATAGCCCCTTGCGAGGTCTATCGACATATGAAGTTTAAAAAAAATCCTTGGAGCAGTTTTTGAGAAATAATTTTTTGAAAATTTCCAAAATTTTGAAAATTCGTAATTTAGGCCCCTTATAATTTTTCAAAAAACTTTTTATATCACCTCATTTTACCCTTCATATACTATTCAGAAAATAAAAATCATTTGAATCGATTCATCCGTTTTCGAGTAATTGGGCGTTAAACTCAAAATTTTCAAAAAATCATAGCGCCCTTCATTTTAAAGCTAGCGAGTTCGGCAAAAAATTATCAGATTTGTCTTATGACCCTCTATCGTTATCAGCGATAAAAGTTTCAAAATTGTAATCACGAAAAAAGTGATACCAAAAAAACATGCGTAACTTCCGCTTCCGGTTTCGGATTTTTTGAAAAGCTTATTTTTTCGATGAATTTTCGATACACCCCCGCATTCCAAAGCGCATCAAAATCGGAGCAATACTTTCGGCTGTAGGAGCGTCACATACATACATACATACCCACCCACAGACAGACATTTTTTAAAAACCACTTTTTTGGGTTCCTATAGACCCAAAACGGATATTTCCGTTAAAATCTCGATTTCGAAAATTTTCATGAATTCAATACTTACCCTATACCTATAAGGTATGGGAAAGTAATTAGTTATGTAAATGAAACGAATGTGTTGAAAGAGCTGCTGTATTGCTTCCTACATACAATGTGTTTTATTTGATCAACTAATGAAATTGCTGCCGAGCATAAACAAATTAGTTGTGCCTACTAATATTTTTGTAATCAAAGCAAATATAAAATAAGCCTCAATTATCAATTTTGACAGCAAATATTTTAATTGGGGCTATTTTCAGTAATATTTATTGCTGTCCTAACACATTTTTGGTTATATCGGAATTTTTTTCATTATCAATTACTGCAAACAACTGCTGATTGATTGAGTGCCTTTTTTTTCGTAAAAAATAACAGTTTTTGTATAAAATTAATAAATGAATAATGTGATTTTGCACAGAAGGACTGTAATACAGAGGCTGTCAAAAACGGCTATATATTCTGAATAATAAATGAAATGTTACAGCAATCACTATACGCCTTATGCATTATTTTAAAGTTTTATTTGGAGATGTATATGAATATGAACAATTACAGAATTTTTGGACACTTGAATAGACATGGAAATGGAAACATGGCCTGTGCCACAACGTGTTTTTGTAGCGAATCATTTATAAAAGTTAATAACTACAACGTTTATTACGAACATTTAATATTCGCAATGTTCCTACGCACAATACCATTACAACTTGGGAAGAAAATGACGAAATAGTGAACTCAGTCGAAAATCAACTGAAATGCCTCGATTTAGGTGTATCCAGAAGATGAAGAGAGAGTTAGACATGCATTTCTTCGTAACCATAAACGATCTGATGGTAAGCTTGCATCAGCATTACATATATAAGAACCAAATACACGACGAATGTTGGAGAATATTAAACTTTATCCTTACAAGATTTCAATTGTATAGAAATTGACCGATCAAGACGAACAAAATCGAATTGAATTTTGTCATCAATTTTTATGACTAATAAATGCTAATCCACTTGTGGAACGCCACTAAATTCATGATTGATGAAGCACATTTTTCTCTAAATGGACACTTTAATAAACAAAACTGTCGACACTGTCCGACCGAAAATTCTGGCGAACTTCATCAAAATCTCTTTTATACATCTGTACATTCGCCGAAAGTCACAGTTTGATGTGCAGTTTCGTCATCAAGGATAATCGAGCCATATTCCTTTAAAGGGTCACCGTCTCAAAAGTAGTCTCAAATTGGAGAAGGGAGAGAGAGACGGGTATAGGGTCCAGCAAGATGGTTCAACTAGCCACACAGCAAGAATTTGTATGCAGGCCTTATGGGAAAAGTTTCCACATCCTCCGATTTCTTGCATTGGCCATCTTGCATCTCCCGCTATTACTGTTCTAGAGTTTTTTGGCTTCCTAAAAAGTATAGTTTATATGATAAAACCAAGGACAATATGATGAATCTAGCAAGGTTGCAGCAGAAACTCAAGCTATTCCGCAGGAATTACTTGTTACAGTCATGTCTAATTGGCTCCATTACTCGGAAGAGTGTATTAAAAATGACGGAGGTCACTTGCGGCATACAATATACAGGGAGTCCCAGAATTACGACTTAAGCTTCAGGTAGTCGTGTTTCTCCTACGCTTTCTGAAAAAAAAACCTAAGAGCAAAATTTGTCTCCGAGACTTAGTTTGCTCACACGGACCTGTTAAGAATATCACCTATAACATCGTATATTTAGTTTATAGCCACAAATATTTAAATAAGATAATTAATTTATCAATAAATAAGTCTATTACAACCTGAAATCACCGTTAAATCATGATTTAAAGCGTTAATCAATTTGAAAGAACTGATAGAAACAAGAAACATTCAAGAAACTAAAGCTTACAACCATGTTAATTTAAGCAAGTTAAGCGGGTATCGTGATTTTAAAAAATGTTTTTATTTTCAATTTCCAAATTTTGTGACAGTGACAGTTATTATTTTGTCTACTTAAACTATTTTGTATTTGGATTCTTTCATTTACTTTACATTAGTATGGATTATACTGCAAGTGAATATGCAGACATGATTTTGGTTCTTGGCGAATGCGATGGTAATTACGACGAAGCTTCAATGGTCTATGACAACCGCTTTCCTGATCGGAGACATCCATGCCATACTGTAATACGGGCTGCAATGCAAAATTAGGGAGACTGGAAATATTATAATTGCAGGTCGACCGCGAAGAGTAAGAAATCCCAATTTGGAACAAAACGTCTTGGAGTTTGTAAGTCAGCATCCGAGTATAAGTGTTCGTTCGATTGCCAGAAATTTTGAAACATCCAAGTTTTCCGTGCAAAGAATTTTATAAGATGATGGGCTACATCCATTTCATAAAACAAGGGTGCATTTGTTGGATACCGACCACGAACCTAGGAGGAATTTTTGTTAGTGGCTTTTGGAAACCAATAGAGCAAATCCAAGATTCCTGGATAAGCTGTTGTGGACGGATGAAGCAACATTCACAAGAAATGGTATTTTCAATACTCTTAACGAACACGTATGGGCACATGAAAATCCCCAAGCTTTAAAAGTGCAAAACTATCAAGTTCGTTTTTCTGTGAACGTGTGGGCAACAATAATCGGCAATAAACTTGTTGGGCCATTTATAGTACCCCTAAGACTGAATGCAGATACCTAACTATTTAAATTTTTTAAATGAAGAATTCCCTTATCTTTTCGATGACATTCCTGTTCTGGTTCGGCGTGATATGGGGCTGCAACAAGATGGGGCTCCTTCACATTATGCGGCATTGGTGAGACAGTGGTTTAATCAACATTATCCACAAAGATGGGTAGGTCGTGGAGGACCAGTGCCCTGGCCTGCCAGAAGCCCAGACCTTTGGATTTCTTCCTATGGGGACACTTTAAAAATCTGGTGTATTTAACGCCTGTTGGCAATGAGGAAGAATTAATTAACAGAAAACATCAAGCAGCAGCAACTGTTGATGAGCGAATGAATGCTAGAGAGTGTAAAACAGGCGATTGTTGTGCGAGCTACCAAATGCATTAAAGCTGATGGAGCGCATTTTGAGCAGATGTAGTTTATTAATAAATAAAATATTAATTTCAATAAGCTTTTTTAACATTAAAATACATTATTTACTTAAAAGTTGTTTCAAAAAAGCATCCTAAAAGAGCTCGTAATTCTAAATTACATTCTATTATGTGCCTTTTGCATAATCATTATTAGTAACAGATAGTCTACTTTGTTTATTTCATTCCGTTAAAGTAATTGCAACAGTGTTGCCAAGTTTATTATTCTTTCTTTGCTTCGTGAGCGAAAACTAGGCCTCGGAGACAAATTTTGTTCTTAGGTTTTTTCGTTCAGAAAGCATAGGAGAACCCGGCTACCAGAAGCTTTACTGGTAATTCTGGGACACCCTGTATAATTAAATCTCCCGTTTTTACAATTTAAGAAACTGTTTTGTTTAAATTTGTAGTTTATAACAGTAAATTATTAAATACAAAACAAGGTAATCAGTCCTTCCTGACAGTCCCTGTACTACGTAATTCTTAAGTAATTCCTAGATAATAGATTAAATATATACATGCACATGCTTATAGTTTCCAAAAGCACGCTAAGAATGCATAACTTTTTAAGACAGCAACTTATTTTGATAAGAAATTATGCATGGCATACACACACACAGTTTCTGTTCGCCATTGTAGTGTATGGTATTTCGTACAGATGGCGTCAGCGGTACGTGAAACAACGACTTAACAAGTAAAAGGAATGCCGGTAACATTCCGCAGCAGCGTGGTCGGCGAATGGCAGCTTCAAGTATCAGGAACACAGAAACAGCCGAAAGCTCTCAAGTTTCCGTTTCGGGAATCCTAAGAGTAAAGAGCAGGTAAATAAAAGAGCAATTTTTTACCGTTTTAACACTGACGGAGAGGTTTTGTGGATCTCGTCAAATACCACTAAAATTCCGCAATTTGTTCGGTTTCTGCTTGTTAATTGATAGGATTTAGTTTCTAAATTCCCGCAATAGTGGTAAAACAAACGGAAATTAGCGTTAGCGAAAGTCAAAGACAGAAAAACTGATACCATTCACCATTAATTTCCAACTTAATTTAAACATAGAATCTTCCTGATGTGTTTAAAAAATTACAGAACCTGAAGAAATAGTAGTAGGAATCACGCTAACGTTATGCCGTTATGGCCATGCTTAAATTTAATAAAAGTTAGAGAATTTAGTCTTTATGTCTGAAATTTTAAATGAATTGCAAATTAACGACGTTGGACTATTATAATTACGGTATAACACCCAAACGAGCATCTTTCACTGAAAAATATTAATCCATAGGATCGAATGAAGGTGGTAAGTATATAAAACATTAAATATTTAGAACAATTAAATACTTATTTCGGCAAGTAAGTTACCATCTTCAGTAAAACATGATAAACTTGGACTAACTAAAGTAACTTGTCTGAGGAATACCTTTGACCAATATACAATGACTGAATTGGTTTTGACTTGGTTGACTTGGTCAAGAACTTATCTTCAGAGGTATTCCTCAGCCAAGTTACTTTAGTTAGTTCAAGTTCGTACTGGAGACGGCAGGTTAGTTGCCGAAATACTTAATTAGGTGTTCTAAATATCGTGGTGGTAAGGAGTTTTTCATAGATTTATATTTGAATCAAGAATACATCTTCTATCTGTACTTCTAACGAGTTTTAATCATACTATTTAGTAATACTTAGAAAGTATTTGATATATTATTCAATTTTCGAAAATTTGATTTCTATTGCGTGATTCTTAAAAGTAAAATGTCAAGCAGGTTCGTTTAAGATTGTATATTTGAATAATAAAGATATATCGATTTATGAATAGCGGCGACCGTGGGCTAGAGGTTAGTGCGTTAGACTTTTAAGCTGAAGACCCTGGGTTCAATTCCCAGTTCTTTCCCAAGTTGTATTGTCACCCCTGGCGCGTATGGCCGAGGCCCAACGTCCCATCTCCCATCGAGGAGGATTAGGAAGTGGTGAACCAGGTCGTACGGGGTCACAAAATAACTTTCGCTATAAAGTTCTTTCTTCCCTACAAGTCGCCGGGAGTGCACCGTGCCTTTCCAGCCCTATTACAATGGCGACTGAACTTCATACTTGCTCACCTGGTGCGCATCTACCGGACATCTATCGCTTTTCGATATATACCCGAGAGCTGGAGAGAAGCGAAGGTAGTTTTTATACCTATACCAGGTACCGACCACCCCCTGGCCAAATCATATCGTCCCATTAGTGTTGCATTCTTCTGACTAAAGACTTTTGAGAGACTTTGTGACAGAGAAATAAGGAAGAAGGTGCTTGTTAAAAAACCCACTGCACCTGAACCAACATGCTTACATCCCAGGGAGATCTACTGAATCGGCGCTACACACTGTAGTGAATCGAATTGAGAGACCGCTAGATAATAAAATGTCTACTCTGGGAGCTTTCATTGATATTGAAGGAGCCTTTAACAAGGCTTCGTTTGACAGTATTAGCTCTGCCTTACGTCGATAAGTTGCACCTACTCTCTGTGAGTGGATAAAGCACATGCTTACGATGAGAGCAGTGCAATTTAATGTAGGAGACAGCTCTATTAGAGGTGTAATGATGAAAGGCTGTCCACAAGGCAGGGTTCCGTCTCCATTGTTGTGTAAAACGGTGGTGGACAGCCTACTAAGCTCACTCAATGATTTTAGGTTCTATATCATTGGATATGCGAATGACATTGCCATCCTCATCACAGGGAAATTTGAGGCCATGTTCTGCACCTTAATGCAGACAGCTCTCCAAATAACGGAAAAATGGTGTAGTGATCAGTCACTCCCTGTCAACCCCTTGACGACAGAAATGGTACTTTTCACGAAGAAAAGGAAGGTTGGACCCTTACGTACACCTCTACCATTTGATACTTGTTTCAGCTTTTCAGATAATGTCGAATACCTGGGAGTTATTTTTGACAAACAGCTGAATTGGGAGAAACATTTGAAAGCTAAAACTGAAAAAGCATATATGGCTTTCTGGCAGTGCCGCCGCGCTATAGGTAAATCCTGGGGACTCTCGCCCAAAATTACCTTGTGGCTGTATACTGCCGTGGTTAGGCCCAAGGTCAGGCAAGTTACGGCAGCAACCAAACTAGAACATGTGCAACGTTTTGCCTGTTTTAGTTCTGCCCCTACGGTCGCTTTAGAGGTGTTATTATGCCTTCCACCACTCGACCTTTCTGTGAAGGAACTAGCTTTGAGGACGGCTTTGAGGCTGCGCCATAAGAAGGGTCTGTGGCACACAGCAGGCAGGGAAGGGAGACATACACGCATCCTGGATGATGCAGTCATCAAAACCCTTCTTCTAGACGCAATGGTAGACTACCTCCCTTCACAATAAGCCTTCAATAGCACTTAAGTGTTTACGCCAATGCTGAGCCAACCCAGCATATAGACATACCCATTTTTACCGACGCATCTATAATAAGGCATGAAACGAGCGCCGGAGTCTCCTCCAATGACCTAAACCTATGCTATATTATACCACTAGGCAAAATTGCTACTGTCTGCCAAGCGGGGGTAGTGGGAATAATGCATGGTGCAAATGCAATTCTTGAACGACAGATCAAGAACCAACGTATTGGTATCTACAGTGACAGCAGAGCTGCTTTACTAGCCCTGAGTAGTTGCAAAATTACGTCAGGAGTGGTACTGCAGTGCCGTGTAGCTCTCGAGGATAGGTATCTCAAACGATAATGTAATTTTCCCTTATATGGGTGAAAGGACATGACGGAAATTACGGCAATGAGGAGGATGATGAGATTGCGAGATCGGCCTCCGAACAACTTCTTTGGGGAGCAGAACCCATTATCCCTATATCCTATATACAGTTTTATGCTATACCAAGAAACCGTACATAACTTCACACGAAGATGGGTAAACACTGAAAGTTGTCCTCATACAAAGGCTGTTACTACTGCACCGTCGCCAAAGACAGCCAACGATTGTGTGCAACTGTCCCGAAAGAACCTGCGACTATTTGTAGGTATCTTATGTGGACACTGCACCCTCAATCAACACATGCACAAGATGGGACTGGCAAACAGCCCAAATTGTCGAGGATGTAACGGAGATGTAACGAGATGGCAGAACACGTCCTGTGTCACTGTCCAGCTCTCGAAACAATCAGAGGATCCATGTTGGGAGACTTTTGGCCTGATCAACAACATTCCAGTTGCGGATGTCCTCAAGAACACCCAAAGGATTGGATGGTTTGGGTGATGCCCAAATTGGGGAGCTTCTGGGGAGGTAGGACAATAGGCCTATCTATTTGGTCTAAGTTCACTTGAGGTAACTCGCCTTCCGAAATCTTACAATGACAAAGACTATTCCCAGTACCGCGGCATCGGATTTTTAACGGCCGTTATCGTTCACAAGGCAATGGCAAAGCAGCGAGGTATTCTGCCTAGTAAATCTTCTCTGGAATAGAAGTGTTTACACTTCCCGTGGTTCGGAGTCCACGTTAAACTGCAGGTCCTCTATATCTGTGGCACTTTAAACGCGCAACACACGCATAGAAGAGAAGATCACTACGTCTCGTAGGAGATTAACCACTCGAAGAAGAAGATTTCTGAATTTCTCAATTTCCTGATACGAATTTTTGAAATATATAACTGGAAAATATTGAAAAGTCAGGAAATGTCGACTCTCTATGTTGTTATGTTCCTTATAGTACCATTCATAGGATAGCGTGACAAATACTTATAAATAAACAATATGTTAGTCCAACAATCGATTTAATATCTTGGGATGTTATTGCTTCGAAAGCGTATCGTTTTTTAATTTTCCATGAAGCCCTTATTGTCACTTCATGTGAACCCCAAGGTTTTACAGAATATTGGGTTAAATGATTAAACAAGTCCATATATTTATTTATATGTATAAATGTTCCAATAAATATTTAACGTACTAGTAAAAACTTTTTGTTGTAGCATTTCAAAATGTTTAATAACTACATGTTTAACAAGGAAATAATATTGGCCAATCTTAAAATCAATGTAATGAACCTATCAATACCGAAAGTTAGAATGTCCTATAAAAACCATAACTGCTTTTAAAGAGTTCAATAAATGCGATATAACTTTAGATTTTTAGCCATTTAAATAGAAGTTAATGCTGATTTTTATGTTATTGATGTGCAGACGTATATTTCAGCAAAGTACTTTTGCTGCTTCAAACCACCCAAAATTGATTGGGTATGGTGTTTTCTTATAAACAAAAAAACAAAGATTTGTTTAGCAATCAATCTAAATGTAGTAAGAGAACCACACATATATACAAAGTGTCTTTTACTAAAGTATTCATGATGCAACACCCCAAACGCGTTTTCTATACTAAGGGTTTTCCGTCTTCTTGTCGTGGACAAAGAAACATCTTGATGGAACTAATAGTTTGCTGGTTTGTCCATTTCTTTAGCGTGTTTCCGATACTTTATAACCACTTACTGAATCAACAAATTCCCTGTACCCATCTACTGATTGTTAGGTCAGTGTTAAATATGCATACGTTTTAACAAGTTAAACTACAACTTTCTGTTCATTTTCCATTTTAGGATGTTCATCTATGCAAACAAGGCGTGCATTTAGTATGGTTCTAACTATCAATTCCATTAAGAATCTATCAACATATATATTAGACAATTATACCGTACTGATGAGATTACTAGTATTGACTGCCCATTTAGTACGATTATACTATTACAGGTTGCAGTGTGAGGCTCAAAGCACAGAGAAATGAGTTGTTTTCTGAAATATTATGACTGGCCTTCGTAAATATTGCAGGCATGCTGACCAACGGAGGTTTCTATAATGTGTTAGAAAATAAATGTCATTGAAATAAATATAACAAGAATCAGCAAAGAAAGAAAGTAAAAATCTGTTTTAATATATAATTACAGATTGGTATATATAAAAATCCTAGGGTACTGAAATAGCTTCTCAAATACTGAAGGGTTAATGGATGGTATCTGAAACGTTTACAAATCGAGCAGTAAAAGTTCCGCCAGAGTCACTATTTGTGTATGAGTATTACCAGGATATTTCTTATGACTATCATATAATAATCTGCCTTATAATGGTTTTCGTTCGTAACAAAAAATAATATGATTACAATATTTGTTCGTCAGCGGTGTCGGATCTACAGGGAAGGCCAGCTAACTTGCCTCTCCTTAATAGTGATTGACGTAACCCAATATACATATAGCATGTCAACGAAAATTACCTTTTATTTAAATAAACTGATTAATATTGACTACTTTTGCTAATACTAAAGTCGATATGTCAGTTAACTTACATTAAGATGTTTTCAAATCACGAGATAACAGATTTGTTGCTTTTTTTTGTGAATGCCGCTGGAATGCGGCTGCAACCTGCACTTTATATTAGCAGGCGCTTTCTAACTAGAAGACTGCCGTCTGAAAAAATATATAAACGCGTTGAAACATCTTTAACTCTCGGACGGCGTAATCCGGGTGCCATTTTTTAAATTTCCACGTTCTCCAAATTACAGTTTCAGGTGTAATTTTCGAATCCGCTATGGATACACTTTAGAATTAATTTCGTGGAAAGAAGCTTGGTATACCTGAGATAATCCTCTCCGATCACCTGAGATCGGAAGATTTGATAGATTGATGTGTGATAGTTGTTTGAAATGTATTTATAAGAGATACGGGCAGGTTGCCATCAAAAAAGGATGCAAATCATGTTAAAAGTACTTTTTACCCTATTTTTAAAAAGAAAATTGTTTGAACAAATGCGTTATATGCGAATGTCGAATTTATTACATTTTTGTAAGTCAATAACAGCAACTGGTTTGTAAGAAACATAAATATTATAATTAAATTATCATTTGCAAGTATTTATTAGAAATATAGACATTTTGGTGTTCCAAAGTTGATATAAAAACATCAAAATACATGCCGGGTACTAGAGACCCATTTTCGCCTTCAGCGCAATTGAAATTATTTCCGACGGCGATGGTTAATTGAACCACCATACTTTGGCATTTATTTTGTAATATCTGATGACAATGTTTCTTCGTCAGCGGTGTCGAATGTAGAGGGAGGTTTAGGTAAATTGTCCTCCATTAAAAGTGGTTGGCGCAACCCAACAGACAAATACCATGGCAACCATAATCGCTTTTTCTTTAATTCAATTAGTCAATGTTACCTATTTTAGAAGTTAGAAGAATTGTATAAGCAAATGTGTTTCACGTTACTTTGGTGCACGAACTGCATGTTAATGACTCTCAGCAATTTTAAAATTTTTTTAGAATAACCTTCTTCTGAATCCACCCTTCTTAAATTGTGTATTCTGTTACACAAAAATACTGTAGAAATACTTAGAATAACCAAAAGAAAAGTGGAAAGATCAGTGATTGTAGTAATACTCAGGAATAGAATGAGAAACAAAGAATTAAGAAGACGAACACAACTCGTGAACGCTGCAGAACGAATACTTAATAAAACTGGACATGGCTGGCTGAAGGATGAAAGGTGGCACAATGGTTAAATGGAGACCACGAGCTGATAAACGATGTGTAGGAAGACCACCCATTCGCCGAAGAGCAGAATCAAGAGGATAACAACAAATTGGATGAAAACAGCACAAGTTGGGTAACATGGACAATTTTGGGGAAGGTCTATGTCCAACGATGAACGTTACAAGCGGCTATTTAATATACATAATTAATATTAGTAAAATTGTTGTTACTGTTCATACGTAGCATTATATTGTGTATATTACTGTACGAGATCAATATGATAAAAAATAACTATGATTCATTTCAGTAGCATACAAAATTGAAAATTCTTAGTAGCTGTGCTTAGTGATGGGCGCATCTTGAATGAAATCATTCCAAATATTCGATTAAGCATAAATCTCGAAATATCTCGAGATGCGAGTAATTCATTCGAATGATAAAATCTTCTCGATTGCGTTCGTAGCTGCGCGCATCTCGGATGAAATAATTCGAAATATTCGATTATACATGCATCTTCGAGATACTAATAATTCTTTCGAGTGACAAAAACTTCTCGGATTACTTTTGTTTCGTTTTTCGGTTGTGAATCGAAATATCGTTTATGTCGGTATATAATTTAGTAGTATTCCAATGAATTTGTAGTTCAAAAAGATATTACAAAATAAACTGTATTTGACTAATCTACATGAATGTTCTTTATGGCACATTGCCACTGTTACTTGAAGAAGTTGATTTAAATTCATGATGGGCGAATAAAATAATTCGAAATATTCGATTATGCATAAATCTTGAGATATCTCCAGATGCGAGTAATTCATTCGAATGATAAAAACCTCGCGAATAAGTTCGTAGCGACGCGCGCATCTTGAATGGAACAATTCGAAATATTCGGTTATGCATGCATCTCCGAGATGGGAGTAACTCATTCGAATGATGAAAACTTCTCGAATACGTTCGTAGCGACGTGCGCATCTGGAATGAAATAATTCGATTAAGCATGCATCTCCGAGGTGCTAATAATTGTGTGATATAAGTGATAAAAAACTTCTCGGATTACTTCTTTTTCGTTTCTCGGCTGGTAATCGAAATATCGTTCGTATAATTTGAGTAGTATTCTAATGAATTTGTAGTTCAAAAAGATATTAAAAAATAAGCTATATTTTGTGTGGTAGGGTCGCATGTGCAGTTGAGTTAGCACAATAAGTTTCTAAAATCTCGAATTATATATAATAGGATTTTTTAAATTAATTATTATTAATTTAAATATACTATTGTCATACAGTAGATAAATAAATAAAATAATTTCAGCAATTTATGCCACTATTGAAAAATATCAAATAAACTAAATTTGATCTTTATCGGTGAGGATCAATTGTAACCCGTCTGGCTTTTTCCGTTTAAAAATTTAGTGGATAAATTGGCCGTCATGAACACGCTTATAAAAATATAAACTATTAATCAATTTTAATAAAATAATTAGAAATATCGTGAATATTTAATAACGAAATGGCACTCTCGCTCCTGTCTCAAATAGCAGTCATCATTCGATGGACAGGATGCGAGACATGTCTCGCATTGCTAAAATGTGTTACGGGCCAATCCAGCTTTTCCGACGACCCGTAATCGGATAAGTGGAAAAAGGCCTACGGCTTAGGTCAGAGGAGTAGGGGGAGTTCGTGTAAATCGCTTACGGGAGGAAATCTTCCTAGTTGTGTACAGGGTAAGTCAAAATTAGTGGGCGCCACCATCCAAATCCAGCTGATTGTAGGTCCTCGTGGAAGGCCGAGATGCCAACAGCTTACGGGAATGGAACTCACCTTTATTGTGCCTCCTCCTATATATATGAAGCTTGCAAAATTCATGCACAAACAAATACAGAGTACACAATAATAAAAGAGGCAGTAAATTTTAAAACACATATAATGAAACTATTGAAATGGCGATACAAAATAAAGACAGACAATGGCATTTTTATGGTTTTACAAATGATATTTGAACGTTCAGAAAACCAAAACTCGCCGCCGTTGACGCACGATATTTAGGATATTTCAATAAATCTATGTGGCCAATGGCGTAGAGTTTACAGGAATAATACAGTATTAATATTTTTTTACAATTAACAGTAAACAAATGGCGACTGAAGATAGCTTTTAGGTTGCATAAAATAGGTTCAATAACGTGGAATTTTGCAAGTTTGCGCGAGAAAAAAGGTTTCTTTTTACACTGCACAAAGAAACTGGTTCTTTACCGTGGAGGCAGGCACAATTCCGGGGGTTGATTTCCAGATGCAGGTACAGTCCGGCGGGGTATTTTTCCGGTCCGGCAAAACTGTAGAAGACTTAAGGAAAAAATTTTTCCATAAAAAAAAAAATTTTTTTTCTGAATTACTCAAAACCCATCGAAATGTTTACAGGACGTACTGAGAACATAAACTTCAGTTGTTTTACCATTCATCGCTAGAGCCGTATCCACGCCTGCTCGAATATTGGCCCTTTCATTTGAATACATTTTCGTAAATATCTCCGTTATTTATCAACCGATTTTGAAAAACTTTTTTATGTTGTATTCAGCATAAAGAAAGCTATCAGATGAGGTATCATAAGGGGTACTTTGCTATTTGAAATTTTAAAGTTGGTGTTGCTAGGGCTTAGGGGTTGAGGGGTGGGGGGTTGAAAATTACATCTTTAAATGACAATTTAAAAATAAAAATCGACGTGTCCGAGTATTTTTATGAAATATTTTTCTCAACGATTTTAAAGAATTTATCCACTACTTTACGAAAGCACTGTATGTTGAATTATGTCAATCACTTTTAAAGAGAGACACCTTAGCTGGCCCATCTTGTATATGGATAATTTTTGTTTATCATTTGTGACAATATTCACAATCAATTAGAGATAGATAGGTATCTCAGATTATTTTGTATGCGGATTTCTAAAACACCTTACATTGTGGAAAATTAGTTGAAAGGTCTCAAGAAATAGCAGTAAAGTTATCCTAATTATCTCATTTCAGAAAACCCGTTTACATAAATGTGTGGATATAGCAACTATTTTTAAATAAATATCTTTTTGTTGTAGCTACGTTCTTCCACACTATGACATTATAGATGCCTGAAGTTATGTTATAAAATGTCACTTCCACCATAGGCTATTAAATCAGCCTGTATCAATAGTTGATTCGCCAAATAAAATATCGCCCAGTAGACAAAGACATCTCAGATTTCTTGTACATTAGGTTTCATAAGCGCGGTGCGTTATTGAAAATCTTATTGAGTCTCATCAAACAGCCGCAGCGATAATTTTATTCCAGTTGTCTTACTGAGTAATACTTGCATACATATTTCGCTATAGTAGCTAATCTTAAATACAAAATGACACTGTTGTAGCAATGTTCTCATTTAAATAACACTTTTGCAGCGTGGATGCCGATAGTTATATTAAAATGTTACTGCGAGACAGCTCAACCATTAATTGATAAATTATAAACTATTTCGTAATGTGTGTGATGATTCATTTCCCTGTAGCTAAATAACACGAAACTAATAAAAACTTGAATCAAATGTTAATTTCCTTCTACGGCAAATGGCAATCACGCATCAATAAGATCCGTGAAGGTATAAATCCTAGAATGACTGAACAATTTGTAGAAGTTCCTTGCACCTTATAAATAATTTTCGCATTCGCGTGGTATTTAAGTCGCGACGCATGCATAACAGTTGGACATTGCTGTAAATTTAGGGAAATGGGAATATGCATAGAACTAGAAGTGTTTAGCATTGGTTTAATTAGACATTTACATCTAGTTGCAGGGAGTTGGCAGTTATCGGAGTGAGCGTAGGATGCTGATTTATATTATTTTACAAGTATGTACATGTGTTATAAATTATCCTGTCTTTACTAAATGCCAGTGTTAAATGCAAGCCATTGACGCAGCGCTGTAAACACAATTATTGCGGTGCATTTCATTAAAAATTACAAGTCAGATATTGACGTGATTTTGCAAAACCTACTACGCAGATTGCTAAATACCACGAAACTGCTTAATTTATCTCTTTGCATCAACTTAACTTTGCAGAAACTTGTTTTGCATTATAGGTAGGCGGAGGAATTTCTTATTTGCATACGTACTTTTTTAATACGTCAACAATTAGTTCAATTTTCTGGCAACGAAAGCAAAGATTGTTTTATTCTCTTAATGCTCTAATTAATTTTATGGTAAATAAACGATCTGGAATTTTTCACCAACTATCACTCAACTTTGAAGTTTACAAACTTTCCCCGACCTAAGCGTGTGAATGCAAGAATATGAATTGTTATGCTAATAGCGTCAATGCTAAAATATTAATTAATGAAATTTTCTTCCTAGATTATTCCCAAATTTGAGGCCAGTCCTATTCATTACAATTCAGATTATTTTGTCAAGAGCGGCCGTTGCTGTAATCAGGTATTCTCAATAGCTTTATTTCTTGATGCATATTCATATTCTGATTTATTGTTATGCATTACATCTATATCTGCGCCTCTCGTTGCGAGATCTTGTTAATTTCAGACTGGTTTGCTGAAGCTTGTTTTAATAATAATTTTAATTCTAACTCGCCTCAGCTTTAATCGTTTTCTTTTTGAAGCGTCTCCTTTAATAGCTTTAACGTTGAAAATTTGACATTAAAGCCTGTAAAATTTTGTTTATTGTAAAATGAATATATTATGCGCGATGGTTAGAAGACAAAATTGCTAAGTAGAATTTCTTCTTAAAGGGGTGCATATTAGATAAGAATAGGAGTCTTTCAAATGATTTACAATTAAACTAGGGGGAAAATGTGCGTGTAAGTGTACACAATTTTAATAAGATACCGCTATTTTTCAAAGGTTTGTTGATATTAACATCTTGATTTAATGCACAACCTAACACTAATGAGTATTAGCAGAAACACGAAAAAAAAAACAGTAAAAATATTAACTGTTAGAACACCACTATCTATTTACCACATTATTTTTAAAGTATTGATCTATAACGTTATCTAATTCACTCAACTGCCCTTAAACGAGTCGTATTAGAGTATGTTTCCAGAAACCATAATAGTTTCTGTTTGTTAAATATTATTTGTCATATTACAATAGAGCTCAGTCGTAAGAGAGCCAGGCTTTGGATATAATACTACAAATTCTTCCCGGTTGGAATGTCTCTAGGGTCAGAAAAATGTTCTAATACCCTGCGGTGTTGGTACTGGGTCTCGGTCTCCATTTGTCATTGAGGATCAAACTAATGGTACTCCTCGCGTTACAGTCGCACTAGTAGAGTAACAAGCCTCTACAAGCACACACATCATACAGTAGGCAGGGCAAGTTGTACGTTCGTTTGATTTTGCCGCTTTTTACGCATTAAAGTCTTATTTTATTGGCCACGCCCTAGCCGATTACTATCTTATTATTGCCCGAATACCATTTTTTATCCTAGAGAAATACCCATGAATATTTTGTCTACGCGCTTGACCGTGAACGTTTGCTGGAAATTTCCTCCCCTTGAGGGAGCCCTACGTGTTAATTTGTTCTAGAATTCTTGCAACATATTGTCTAATATGGTGAAATACTTTCAGCTGCTGCATAGATGCGTTGCGTTTTTTTAGGAGTCACTCAAGATCTCCTTTCGGTTGCCTGCTAAGACCTCTGCGCCAACGACTACTTGGTCCGGGTCGGCTTGGGTTTCGATGGGTGTCCAGTGCGTGAATTTTCGTATCGCTGGTATCACTGTAGGGTGAACAGAACTAGTGTCGGATTAAGGAATTTAACCCTTGGAAGGCAATTCATTCCGAATTTGTTTATCGCTTTTGCGGACTAATATCAAACCCCTTTTCTGACCCTCAGGATGTGCCGCTGCTGCGACACACGCTGTCGAAGTTTGTGCGGTGAATATTTTGTTTCCGATTGGCAAAAACATCTAAGGCCTTCGTTTCGCGAAGAAATTCCTTTGTGATTGTGCAAGGTGATGCGATCTCAGTTGGAGTCCCGTTTTTGTGTGTGTGTGCATCGCCCGTTTCGTAATCTAACACCCCCGGGCTTACTTGCATGTTTTTTCAAGGAAGAACCTCGAACACCCAAATTGTGCTCTCTCTCTCCTCCTCAACTGACGAAACTAAGGTGAATTTAACTTATTTTCTTTAGGTAGGGAATAGAGAGAGAAGGGCACAATTTGGGGTGTTCCTAGGTCCTTAAAAAGCAGGCAAAAATCGCAGGCACGCCCTGAAGGCTGGATTGCAATTGCGATACAGCAATCGCCAAGACTTTCTTCGGGAAACGGGAAATTTCAAGGGTTCTTGCAGTCAGGAACGATACCTCCGTTGTACGAGATTTTAACGCTGCAAGGATGTAGTGGGAAGTCCCGGGGTTGATGGGTGTAAATCCGACACAGGTCGAGAGAACAATTTCACTAAATTGTCTTTGATAAAGCATAACACTTCGCTAATATGCTTTTTTAATCAAACTTTATGTCGAGAAGAATAGTCTGCCACCAGGCGAGAAAAAGCGATACGGTATCTTAATCTAGCAGAGGCACTGTGAAAAACTCTGGCTCAAAATCACGTGCGTTCCCTTTCAGAGGTTTTTGCTGACTCTCGCCAAACGTAATCATTCTCTTTTAGTCGATTTTCGACACTGTTGTGTTTGAGCAGGATGGGGCACCAGCTTGTTGTACAAAAATCGTTTGCGATTTCTTGAACAAAGTCTTTCCAGGTATTGTCGTCGGCTAAGGAGCGTGTATGATACATACAGTTAATGGCGTCCTTCCGAGAAAATTCGGCTACTTGATACGGGAATCTCTGTGTTACTATTCTGCATAAAATCATTAGCATTATTACGTTTCCTTCTATGAAGTGACACCCAACTGCTTTACCTTCCCATGAACTCTCGTTAGCCGAAGACCATAGATGAATAGGCACAGGAACAGAACAACTTTGGGCACCGTTTCCACCGAACTTAACTCCGTTGGATTTTTTGCTTGGAGACTTATTAAATTGGAGGTGTATAAAACTAAGATTAATGGTGCAGACAATCGTATTAGTTACTGAAAGTTTTTAGGTTGGCAACAATGCATTGACATGGAAGGCAGTCATGTTGAGCTATATTAATTACTACGAGGACTGTTCAATAGAAACTTGTTTGGAGGCTGTAACAAAATGTTTATTAACTCAATCAAAATAAAAAACCATTAACATTAAGGCATGAGTCCCACTGTCGTATTAATCTATAGATTCCCTGCTGGTAACATTCTCGCGGCTGTTGACAAAACCATTCAATATCGGCAGGCTGCACTTCACTGTGCGAAGTGAATCCCTGTCCCTTCAGCGATTGTATTAATGGGTCACAGACATGAAAGTCGCATAAGAATAAATCGAGACTATAAAACTGGTGTTTTAATACTTCCCAGTACATACGCGCAAACATATGTTTAATCACTCGACCTAAATGACACTGTTTGCGAGTTTACCGGGACGTTTATTCTTGATGTAGACTCGTAAACATTAGAAGGTGTCCGCGTGTCGTTCTGCATCGATGTGGATATCAGGCTCTTTAAAATCTAACAGTAATACACCTAGATAATGAAAAATACGGTTAACACTACTTTCCTTGCTGAAATTTGGGATCGGGATTTTTCCGCTGCGAAGAATCTGCATGCTTCCATAGTATCCTGTGGCGCTTCGATTCCGGTTCATAGTGATAGCACCAAGATTCATCGCCGGCAACGATCCGGTGTAAAAAGTATTTCCTTCTTCTTGGTAACACATCAAATTCTGTAGTGACCATGCTGAACGAAAATTATTTTGGTCATCAGTAAGCAGCCGTGGAATCCACTTTGCAGCAACTTTGTGATAACCAAGAATATGAATAATAGAATGAACACTTTCTATACTGATGCTCATCATTTCAGAAAGTTCTGACTTTAACGCGTCTATTTGCTGTAATATGGAGCTGAAGCGTGGTGTGCCACAGACAAAATTAAATGCAAATTACAATCCTTTATTAATAGATGTCTTAGACACATTATAAGGTGCTGGTGGCCCAATATAATATCGAAAGTAGAACTTTGGAAAAGAACTAAACAACAAGATATAAACAACGAAATACGGCGGAAAAAATATAGTTGGATAAGCCATACATCAAGAAAAACTAGAGATACCCCAAGTCGAGCCATATTAGAATTGAAACCACAAGGAAAAAGGAAGAGAGGACGGTCCCGTACCACATAGAGAAGAACTATTGAAATGGAAACCAATAAAAGTATCGCACAGTTCAAGCCAATAGCCGAAAACAGACAGCAATGGAAAGAATTAATTAGCACCCCATGTCCCTTAGGAGAATAATTAGGCCTATTAGTATTTTTTATTATTTGCACGTAAAGCAGTTTCCAGATGCCTCACATTTTCATCCAAAGTGGTAATACGAACATCTCCCGGACATGCCAAATCTTTAGTCGACTCTCTTCCTTGTCGAAATGTAATGCAGCACTCAGCCACTGCCGTGTGAGAATAAATATAGTCACTATAGACAGCTTTCATTCCCTCATGGATTTCTTGTGGTTGACAAAAATTGAATAACAGCACGTATACTGTCTTTGGTCAGATTTTCTATAGTAAACGCCATTTTTGAGCTCCACAAAGAAGCAACTCTATAGAAATTTGACAGACACCTTACTAATACGCCAATAAACATTTTCAACAACCGCATACCATTCTAAGCATAATCAAGCAGCGGCTACACGATCTCAAGATTTTTCTATTGAACAATCCTCGTACTTTAAATAATATAATATAATTATTCTGCATTTAATAAATGGGTACAGCTCATTTACATACTTGTTTCCCATGTTAGTTAAATATATAAATTTTGAACATCAATTTTAATGCTTTTTAAGTGAACTACTACAGTATAATCAATAAAATAGAAACGCCAGTCGAATATAGATAATCATTTTCGTTCAGGAACTACATATTACATTTTCAAGTAACACATATAAAAAGCAGCAGTAAATTTTCGGCAACTTACGACAGAGAACGCCGTCACCATGATGTCGTCGACATATTTACTGCTACTTCTTCCTTCCGCTTAACATTTCACGGAATAGTTTGGTCCTTCTTTACTGTTTTAACGACTATTCCAGTGTGACAGCGAAGATCATGATATGGCGTCTGTAGCAGAACAAACATTTTTCAGATATTCGTGCTAATTTCCAATTCTTCCGAAAGCCTTTAAATTTATAAATATGTTTTTAATAGAAAACTCCCTGTTGCTACTACAAGAGTTAGTGAAGTTCGAATTTCCCAACTATTTAGGGGTCGGTTGCTGCACTGGGAATCTCGTTGCTTATGCGTGGAAACTGCCCGACGTCCAGCTAAAGCGCCTTTGTAATTGCTTTATTACCCGGAAAAACTAAGACTTGTGAATCTTAATTATTGCTTTTCCGCTTTACTATGCTACTTCCTACGACGCTTTTCCAAATGGTTTGATTTTAGTGTTTTACATTTCCACGATTCTATAACTAAGAAACTTCTAAATTGCCGTTTGCTTAACTGCGTTGCCATCAGAAATATTATTGACGATAAAGACGGGAAGTTAACGTTTAAGAGAAGGAATGAAACACGATCGCTGTCTGGATTTCTGGAAATTTCTGTCGATGTGCATACGTTGTCGTCCAATTGCAAATCGAAATGGATGTATTTGAATCGCGGCTCTTCTCTATCTAATTTGGTAATTTACGTGTTGTCATATTGTTTCCTGGATGTTCATAAAACCCACGCCTGTCCGCCATGTTATTATTTATAGTCCTCATAATGGTTCATTGATTCTGGGGACTCACTATTGAAATGCGCGAACAAAAACTCCGATAACTTATAGTCAAATGGAAATGTGATACTGATCATCAGGGCTTTATATTTCAGTATCTACAAATGTCATAAATTACTAACTTTTTAACAATAACTCTTTCCGAACGTCGCGCTGAGAGACTTTTAATGGGCTTTTATTAGTTTTGTTTGAATAGTTACAGAATAGTAAAATACATTACTTATTTTGGCATGTATATCTTTCCTTCCAGCTTTTAATGAATCTTTTGAACAATTTTTGGCGTCCATATTCTGCAAGAAAAGAAAACTCCAAAAGAGCAGTAATTGAAAAACAACCACGAAACATGAAATCAAACATGGAGTCGTTTTCAACCAGTTTCCTATTAACACATCAGAGCTTCTTTATCGCATACCAAGCTGAATTATAGTTTAATACTGATCACCGTATGAAGGGCAATTGTAATACTGTGAAAATTGTTTCTCACTGCATCATTCCCAGCGCATTCCCTAATAATTTTATGTGATTCCAATTCAATCATTTTTGGCAGCACGTTCCGCTTTAACGCATTAACTAGAATTATGAGTCTAATTACAGTATGAGTTATGCCATTCATTACCACGACAATAAATAATAAACACATTACACATGACTGCTGCATTCTTCATTAGCAAAAACTATATATTTCTATTATTTCGAGCAGATATTTGACTGTTCATATTGAATGCTTTTAAAACAGAGATACATTATTACAGTTTAGTGGTTTATTGCCTAGGATATGTCTTTTGTCGCACTAAATTAATAGCATTCTGTTCGAGTGTCTTTCTGAACACACACTGAAACATTTAGTATTTAACATTCAACATTTAGAAGCTTATTCGTATACAAAACAACTTTAAAACATTAAAGTTTAAATAAATAAGTTTGTATTGGGTTTGGAAAGCATGTAGGGAGCTTCCTGTACCAACAAACTTTTTGACATACAAATATTTATTTTTAATTTGGGTGCGAAAGTAGACAAATTCTCATCTTGGCCTCGAATTTGCTAAAGTTGTGTAACTGTTGAGTAGGTAAATACTGGTTGTTTGACACAAATTAAATATGAATTGCGAAATATTGTATTAAAATAGCTTCCCTCAAAAATTCATTTTTTCTTTATACAGGCTATTCAGAATAATACCATAGATTTAATCTCATGAGCTTTAGGAGATAGTATTGATAACAAAAGCATTAAACAGTGTAGTTGCTAATAGTATCTTAAATATATTTATAACAAGGTTAGTATAATCGTTAGGCAAATAAAAAAATAATAAGCAAATTTATATGTATATATACTGCTCAAAAAAAGTTTTGCATCATAAGCGTTTTCAGTGATGACTAATTTCATTTAGATATTTTGTGGAGAATTGAAAAGTATACATATTCTGAACAAAAGTCGTAAATAGGTATAGTTTACTGAAACAAAATCTGTTAAATTACAACAAGAAAACGTAAAGTTATGAACAGAACACTTGAACACGTCTTGTTTATTACGTTGATTTGAACTGTTTGAGCTGTGTCAGTAGGACGTGTATCCTCCACGAACATCTAACAGTGCCTGCACTCTTCGCGGCATACTTCCTATCAAGTTGTTCAGCACCTCTTGTGGAAGGCGATCCCATTCTTCGACAGCTGCCTCAATGACCTGTTGACGAGTTCTGGGAGGATTCCTGCGCTTACCAATTGCGCGCTTTAGCATATCCCAAGCATGTTCGATGCAGTTCATGTCAGGAGATATCGCAGGCCAATGCATCCGGGCTATGTTCGACTCGTGGAGGAAATTTTCCACAACTGCAGCTCGATGAGGTCTGGCGTTGTCGTCCATGAGAATGAACTCCTCTCCAACTTCTTCGCGAAATGGATGCACAATTGGTTGTAGTATCTCGTCGATGTAACGCGGTCCCGTAAGAGTGCCCTCAATAGGTACCAAAGGGGTACGTCGTCCTAGCATTATCCCTGCCCAGAACATCACTGAACCTCCCCCGAACTTATGAACTTCTTGAACATGCTGAAGCCTGGCACGTACTCCACGTTTGCTCCATATCCTTTTGCATCGACTATCGGGATGATAGGCAACCCTGGTCTCATATGTGAACATCACAGATCGCCAGTCTTCAAGTCTCCATTCACGATGTGCTTGGGCCCACACACGACGTGCCATTTTGTGATGATTCTGTAAGGGATTTCGGCGTAGAGGCCTTCTCGCATACAGAGACTCATCATGCAACCGATTTCTTATTGTTTGCGTGGAAACATACACTCCAGAAGCCAGCAG